>JABCKK010007924.1:178123-290140 GCA_018221785.1 Calocybe gangraenosa
TGTGGGTAAAATTTCTGGGAGGGAAAGACATGCATCTGGCTGCAAGTGTCGAAAATCTATCAGGCTAGACAGATACTGAAATGCGAAACAAACTTACACAGAGAAGAAAGTATATTAAAATCTCTCATAGCTGATGCTTTGGAGGGAACACGCCACGCAAGTGCCCGACTTGGCTAATACAAACCCGAAGAAAGATATTACAAAGGCACATGTGTAAAAGACGAGCGGCACATCCAAAGAGAATGGCAGACACCGGCAATATCATCAAAAGTAGGCCAGTGAGCAGGGATGACAGGCCTTTGCCTTGTGTCAACATATGACAAATGCGCTAATCAACACAACCGCTTCACAAGGAGCGGGTACTCATGTAAGGTATATGTATATTGGCGTATGTTGCGTAGGTCATAAAAGGACAGCAGTCAGCCGTGCCTGTGCAATTAGCCACCTGCAGGTTGATGTATAGCTGATATGGCATGGCAGGTTGGACATGGGGACTCACAACTACACGGGATGCTTTGAATGGATCGTAACAGTGTGAGTGAAGATGCGACGTATTGTAAAGCGTACAACTTCAATGGGATTATCAGCCAGAGGGTATATAGAGAAAAACAATAGGCACGCCACCTCATCAGCTGGCGGATTTGTAAAAAAAAAAATTCGGGCAATGTATATCCGACTTGCGTAGGGTGGAGGCACTGGAGGCACTCGCATTCATTCTAAGGTCATCGGCGTACTTCAAAACGCACAGTAGAAAAAGGGGACCGCTATAGCGGTTCTAATGAGTGTCAAAAGTTCAAATACCTATGTAGTCTATGCCCTGTTCTCACATAAAAACATCAAATTCGCAAAAGAGATCTGTTCTACAAAGTAACGAACTTTCAAGTCATGGGATGGTGAATGTCAACTTACTCACACAAAGTCTATCTGATGTGAGGAATTAGGAAGGTTGTCAAATAGCTGATGACATAGACGTGACAACAATGTATTCACTGAATAAAATGAGTCTGTGAAGATGTAGAAGCAAAGCAGCATACGGTCTAGTAATCGCGGTAGACAGGACTTTCGGGTGTGATCACCTGTCAACAGTATAGTTACGCACGGCTGTTGACCAGGGGGCAATATTTGGTGGCGACATGAAACTTACGATTAGAGTTGTTACAGATTGAAGTTGATGTGTGTAATTTTGGCTGCTGGAGGCCATGTACACGGTCCAGACAAACTTTGTTAAAAGGGCCAGCAAAGTTCGACTATTTCAAGACATCATTCTGGGTTCAAAATGCGGCTACAAGTTACCCTCCATATTCCGACAAGGTAATCGGCAATGGCAACTCAATTGTTTCTTTGTGCGGAGTGTTCTGATGTTTCCGACCGTACAGATAATCGGCGCGAACACTGACGGTGGTTGAAATTTGGGCCACTGAACATCTATTCAGAATGGCAGATAGCTAGAGATGTGAGCGAGGTTTGATATAACACCCAAAAAGCCATTCCATTGAGATTGAGATTGAGGTTGATGATAGTGGTTGTCCTCGCTTTTTGTTTGTGTGTGCAGACTTTGGACTGTGTTTTATCCTGTCTTCCACAATTTGGACGCTGTCGGGGTATGTTGAACCTAGTGGCTCCAGACACACTAACACCGTTCCTTTTCATCATACCATACACACCGTCGTCCTTTGCATGATTTGCCAACATGTTGTACAACGAGCAGGTACGGTTCTAAGGCCAATTCTGTGTAGTAGGAGGTCCGTGCGCAGTATTGGAGATTTCCCACGTCTCTGACATAAGCCCGTTGATTCATGGTTCGTTTTGTGCCCAACTCCCAACCACCATCACCTTCAGGACGCAATTTTCGACTTTACTGGGTTTTATATATGTCTCAGCAACCGCCGCCCCAGGGAATGCCGCAAATGATGCCGGATGGCCAAGATTTGTCCGGTAATTCCTACTATCCTCAAGAAAATGACCTTACGGGCGGCCTACCTATCAACCTTGACTCATTACGAGATGGACCTCCAGGCAGTAAACCATTTTATCCATACTCGACTCTCATTCGGTATGTTTTGCTCCATCTTTGACTGCAGGATGATGTTCATCCCTTTATCACGCATGGTCATATTGTAACTAGCTACGCGATTAAGGGATCTCCCAATCAGAAGTTGTTATTGGAAGATATATATTATGCCATTGAATCTCGCGTGCGTTTACTTGACATCTTTCAATTGATCGCCATTGATTTAGACGTCTACTGCGTGCTTGCCATATTAGTTTCCTTATTTCAGAACTGCGCCTAATGGGTGGAAAGTAAGTGTTTAGCCTTTCTTTCCACTGCGTAGCCGCGAGTACTAGTCATAATTACAACAACAAACGATGTCGCGTTCGCGCTGTTGTTGTTTGACTGGTACTATTTGTTGTGGAGAGTTTATAATCTCATTCAAAATGCCCATGTCTGTCTGGTTTCCTGATGGTCTTCATTTTTCGCAGAACTCTGTTCGCCACAACCTATCGCTCAACCCCTGCTTCGAGAAGGTTCCCCGACCCCTTACCGATCGTGGCAAAGGCTCTTATTGGACTGTCAACGAGAATGTAGACCCTCGTACTGGCGTTCATCGCGTTCGCAAAAAGAAGTCCAAAAACGCGAAACGTGCTTCAGAAGAACCTGATGTCGACTACACTCCTGGTGACGGTTCCTTCGATGATCCACATGCACAATTTGTGGCACCTATGCACCCTGAAGATGCGGGTCCTAGTAGGCAAGTGACCTATCCTCCTCCCTATCCGTGAGTAGAGTACTTTGTTCTCTACTCTCACATACCAACCACGCACTCGTTATCCAGATTCGATCCTAATTTCCAGATAATGGGAGGCATGCGATTTCCTCCCCCCGTTCCGCATATGCCAATTAATTTGGAGGAAGGGTTGGATCTCGATGAGCACGGAAACGTCAATTGGCGGCTAGCTTGGCTAAAAGAAATTGGCCACCTTCAACAAGTGACAGCAGAGCAGGAGAAAGCAGGGGTTGATCCAGAATGGTACAGGATGATGCTTTTCCGCGTGAGGGGTGCTCTGATGCCTCCGCCTATGAATCCGGAGGCACTTATGCATGGCATTCCACCGCATTTGGGACCTCCTCAGCCGAATCCGGCGGATGTCCAGCAACAACAACAGCAACAACAGCAACAGCAGCCACCCCAAGCGCAGCAGTAGCAGCGGGAGTCTCTTTAGAACATTCTCTTATGCATACCTGTCCCCCTTCTAGTCATTTTTCTTCATGATAACGATATGATGTACGGCTCTTTGTTGTTGTAAATGATACTAGTAATTGGCGCCTCGGTGATGATGCTGATGAGTAAGCATACCAGTCATCCCATGTTTTGTAGTCAGGTGCTTAGCAGTTTTCGCTTTCTCAGCAAACCCAGTCCTTTTTTAAAGTACAGTCCCCCAACAGTTTCCAACTAGCCTTTTTATCATGTCACCAACTGCCACTACCCTCAGTTCAGACAAATTGAGCTCCTCATCAGTGGCAACCACCAGAAAAGGGCCTGCACTGGCTATTGGCTCGCTCAACACAGCAGCAGATGGCAAGTACCAGTCACTCATAACACTATTGGAATCAACCCGTCCAGTGGATCGTTTGCTTCTTGATAGATTGGTGGACGGAGGTAGCATCTTCATAGTTGACGACCCCCGTATCGTTATCTGATTATATTTGACATCTAGCTACGACATTAAGCCCTGATTCTTACTCCTCTGTTCATATCACCCTCGCTCCATCGGACTATCAGGGCCTGCTGCCCAGTCTTCCTTCTCTTCTCTCTCAGCTATTTAATGGTCTGAATTCTCTGGGAACTTTGCACCTGCTTAACCTGTCCAGCGATGTTCAAACCGTTTCCCCAGAGCTCACACGTGCCGGTTTCCACATATTATCCACACTCCCAGAAGAAGGCTCTATAGTAGCACAGAGACCAGCACAGTCGTTTCCGCCCAAATCTGCGGCTCTTCCTCTAACAAACCGCAAAAAGACAGATTCAGCGACGAAGAAGGCACTCTGGACTCTGAACTCACCATCGGCTCCGAAAATCGATGCCGAAGCTCTTCTGACACCAAAAGACAAGGAGCGTCCCGTTCCTATTTGTGAGCCTGTGAATCCCTCAGCGCCCCGGAGGAAGAAGGCGTGCAAAAACTGTACTTGTGGGATGGCCGAATTAGAAGAAGAGGACCTCAAGACAAGCAATATTGTGTTGATTGATGGACTAATAGACGGAGAAGCTAAAGAAGTTGCCCAGAGCGAGAGGGAAAGACTAATTAGGGCTGCCAAAGCTGCACCAAAGGCTACTAGCAGCTGCGGTAGCTGCTTCCTTGGGGATGCTTTCAGATGCGCGGGTTGCCCATATTTTGGTACTTGTCCCCTTTTTTTTCTCTCTCTCCCTTTCTTTGTGAGCTCATCAATAGCGCTCTTCTTAAGGTCTCCCTGCATTCAAACCAGGTGAAAAAGTAGAAATTAGTTTTGGTATGGATGACCTTTGAGGCCATTATATCCATATGGCTTCAACACACATTTATGGAAACACTCCGAATTTTCTGTAGTCTCCTTATTTACATTGCATTGTTTTTATCATCCGTCAAGAGACCAGGAATATACTTTCGATACAAGTACGATCATTGCAGCAAAGTTCGCTGATAACGAGGTATATATATATATATAGCATTGAATAGAAATAGAACTTCAACTTCAAATGCTATATTTTTCGGCTTGTCGAAAGTAGCCATGATTTCTTTAAAGTCAATGGTGGAGATGCGAGACTCCTCTATCCGACGAGCGGGTAGCCTATCGATGATGACACGGCGTGTTCAACGTTGAGCTCTTGTCATGCCTCTCGTTCCGTTGGCACGTGGTCCCGGTCAGCTTTTCACCTCGACGAAATCGACAATGGCAGAAGCGGTAGCCAACTCTGCTCCAAAGCTCTGCGATATCTGCCGCCGTAGCACCTCGATATACACCTGCCCGCGTTGCGCTACACGAACATGCTCACTTCCATGCTCACAAGGGCACAAATCTGCAATGAGTTGCACTGGTGAACGCAACAAGGCCGCGTACGTGCCTATGAATAAATACGGCTGGGGAACTATGATGGACGACTATGTGTTTCTGGAAGAGATGGATCGGCGTGTCGGGGATTGGGGGAAGGAGATTGTGAGAGGCGGATTCTCTCTACCGAGAACGACGTTAGGGGTGCCAGGGTATGATACCAGGTCAGGAGGGGTTCAGAGGGGCAGGGGAAGAGGGCGAGGAAGAGGCAGAGCAGGAGGCAATCCAAGGCGTGAAATGTTAAAGATGCAGCTTGAGGCACGAAACATTGACATGGACCTACTCCCTGCAGGTATGGAGCGACACAAGCTCAACCAATCGTACTGGGATTCCAAGTGCGTTCTGTATCACTTTTTTTTATACACAGGCTGCCTTAATCTATGTTCCTTTAGGACCCATACGGCGTTTTTAACTATGGAGCTCAAAATCGTCCCGCCACGCGATCCATTCTCCCCGTCGTCTCAGCCCCTTGAAGCATCATACATTCTTTTGACCCATCGAAACAGTATCAGCACGCCTCTCCTTACTCTAACACGCTCGATTGTGGAACGTGCTTTGTCAAAAAAAAATAGTGTTGTGCCTACTTGGATCAAACGCCTGTTCCTACCAGACCCAGACGACCCAGAGGCGTTTACACCTCCTCATTTTGTGATGGCAGCCCGTATGGATCCACGGTATTCAATACCCGATCAGTCGAAGGACAGGGGAGCGTATTATCGTTTCGACCCAACAAGGACGCTGTCCGACCTTTTGCGCGATAAGCACTTTGTAGAATTTCCAACAATCGAGGTGTGGCAAGAGTTCATAGGTAGGGTGGTGGATGATGAGGGCTCGGTGACCCAACGACCTATGAATGAGGAACCTAGTTCAAAACGTAGGAAGCTCACAACAAAAGCTGGAATACGAGCAATAAATGGGCTGTTGAGTGGATACGGGAGTGATGATAGCGAAGACAAGAAGTTAGAGAGTGGCTTAGGAGTGCTTGGGGAATATGCAGAAAGTGACAATGAGAGTACAGGAGCCCCGAAAGAGGATGATGGCGAGGAAGGTGATGGGGATGAGTTAGACTCGGAAGATGAAGTCGAGCTGAATCCTCTAGTACTTTTAGAGTTGATACGAAAAGCACAAGGTAGTGCTAAGTGGGAGGAAAATCCCCAGAGGGATGATGAGGTTGACTGGGGCGGCTCAGGCGATGGAGAAGAGTCCGAATGAAGTTGAACCTTGCCTTAAGCTGTTGTGTCAGATGTCCTGTCTTCGAAGATCGAGCAAGCCTTTCATCAGGAGCTGGATTTCGAGAAGCGCATTAACCGAGTGGCTGAGTGGGGTCTCCTGTGTATTACGTATCGGAGAGGCAGTTTTTACTTCAACTTCCCATAAGGTATCGGTGTGAGCTGGGATAGGTTGTTGTGTTTTAGGATCCACCTTGAATTACGAGTTTATTCGTGTACGTCGTGTACCATATATTGTTGGAGTAACACACACCTGTTCTTGTTGGAACATGAGGAGGACAAGTGGGCCGCGCCGAAACACATAGCCCTGCTTGTATATTTGGGAACGCCGGCTAGATTATAGGATCGGTGTTTTGAATAGAATTGATAATGATTTAAGGGAGAGCATACATACACATAACCCAATGCGGCAGCAAAGCTGAGAGCGTCTCCGACGACTTGACAAGTAGCCCAAGGCCGAACGGTTGCTTCGGGGTACACTCGGACAGATTCTGGCTTGAGATACGAATACAAGACCCTAGATGACAAGGTGACTTTTGGGGAATAAATTAGACAAGGGCAGAGTTAAGCACCACCCCGAGTCGGTCTCTGTAAGCTCTTTCTTTGCTCTTAGGATGATGGGATCATTTCCTGAATCGCGCTGGAGTTGTGCGTCGAGGGGTTCGAATACGATCTCTCGTGTGTGCATTGGACGAGAAGATTCGCTGTGAAGAGTTATTCTGTTGAGAATAGCCTTCAAGTCTCGAGAAAAGAATTCTCCAAAGAGAGCTGCTTCATAGAAATGGGAGGTCATATCTGATAGACGGACATCAGCCAACGCTCGGAAGCGGACATGTGAGCACGTGAACAGTTTGGCATCGCCCCTGTCAACAGACGAAACGGTCACAACGGCGGACAGCTTCGCTTGTTTTCATACTTTTACCATGAAACTGTAGCTTATATGCGTGCGTTACCATGATTCCGTCAGACTCACCATATCCACCGTCAAAGTCCTCCTTTAAATCAGCAGGTATGTCGCGTCAAATGGCTCACAAGATGACGCCTCGCTTCAAATACCTATCACTGATATTTACCTTTCTAGTCGGTGCTCGCACAGAACATACAAGGCAACAGGCGGAACACTCGAAGAACAGCTCAGAACAATCAAAGAGAGATACGGAACATTACCTTCAATACTATCAATCATCTTTAGCCGACGGCCGGACAGATGAAAGCGACGAAGATCCTTCATGCTCGTCCAGCTTGACAAGGCAGACCTCTACCGGCTCGACCTCATCGTCAGACTACTCAGACTCACAGACAACCAATGTCTCCATGACAGCTCCAAAGGCTCGTCGCCGTTCCAAGGCTCCCTCAAACGGAGGTTCAGATCGCAGACGCTTGGCCATCGTTCAAATGGATTCTTTGGACGATCCGCCACCAGGAAAGTCACTCGACAGGCATTCTCAGTCTGGTTCCTTACGGTCTCGAAGAGGGCTACCTGCAAGCTTACTTGGCCTAGCCTTGGTCGCTCCTCCTGACGCAGCGCCCAAAAGCTATTCTCATTTGACGCCTCCAATTACCGCAATGGCTCCAAATGACACCGTCCTTCGCGAGACTACACGCGGTGACTACAAGGGACACGCTAGATCTCTAGAAGGCACAAACGCCTCAAACACCCCTTCTTTGATCGCGACAGTAGATTCGGTAACACCTGTCAGCGAGACTCTCAATGCGACTCACATAGTTGCCCAAGTCGAGGGGTTGATGCCTCGCAACGACGGTTTTCGACAGTCAGCATCACCGTCTCCAAGTGATATTTCAGGTAAATCAGACCAAGCACATGGCCTACTCTCCCCCATGTATAACACTCAAACGGAAAATCACCCATTGATCGTGACGCCCGAGATCGGCGAAACAAAAGAAATTGGCGCCCGAGTTGCTGCACCCGTTGTAATAAGTCTATCATCTGCTGGACCATTTCGAAGGAAAGACAGCTCAAAACCAAAAGACAACTCGAATACTCCTGCAATTGCACAGCCCCCCTCTTCGCAAGACAAAAGTTTTCTTAACTATCAGCCTGGTAAGTTGCTGTACACACTCCTTTAAAATCCCGAAACTCTGATCTGACGTCTCATCATTTTTTTTTTCCATTGTTACTATAGGGGTTCATGCCACTGCAGGGCCTCTACCGCCCCCTCCTCGAGCCATGTTCAACATAGATACCAACTCTCCTGCCCCTCCACGACCGCCTCGACTCAACTCTCCCAACCATACACGATCAAGGGGTGACATAGAAGCTGTTAAACAAGCTTTGCAATTACCCTCCTCCGTCACGGCTGCCTTGGCATCAAGATCATCCAGACCAAATCCTACCAAGCACACCGAATTCCCCGAGACTAGCACAACAGCAGCCCTGAAAGGATCAGGCGAAACTGCAAAGTACGTACTGCGATTAACATGTCATCCTGTAATCGATCATTGTTGACATGTGGTATCGTCACAGATCAACGAATGACATGGAACTACATCAAGTCAAGTTAGGACACAAGCGTGAAGGCGCTTTTCCTCCGTCAACGTCGACATCAACAACGTCAGACTCGGAAGCTGCCGCATCCCCAGTGGTTTCACAAACTAGCCCGAAAATAATCGACAGTCTACATGATGACACAACGGCTTTCGATAGTACCAAGTCTACGAGCAATATCTCTGCCAACCACTCCGACGTGCCTCCCATTACCGTATCGCATGCTATGACACCAATAGATGAACAGAAGGAACATCCTATTCAAAATGAGAAGCACGATATGATTTCGTCGCCATCTACAAAACGACGGATGTCTGACGAGACGTCATTAGTGAATGGTTCACCGTCGCGGTCGCCACCTAGCATCGGCCACCAAACACCCAGCCCCCCTCCAAAGTCTTTTCGCAATAGCCTCACCACCAACCTCAAAAGGCTATCTTCAACTCTCCCTCGCACTCCCTCCCTATCCTCCAAATCTCGGCGTTCAAGTGGCACTTATTATACGTCAAGAACACCTTCACCTTCCATCCACATGGTCCATTCACCACCGACTCGTTCAAAGATTATCTCACAGTATCCACCAGCAATGTTTTTCGCTGAGATAACAGCACGAAAGACCTCGTTGGAACGTTCCGCGCTCTATGCTCAGAAGATCAATGAGCTATATATGTATGATTCTGGTCTTGGGGACTGGACTGTTGAAACGAAGCTACGAGGTACTTGCCAGAGCTATCTTCCCTTTTTACGTTTCCATTGACATCGTCTATGAACTTGTAGTAAATAACAATCGTCCGTCGGGGCCAACCTCTTCTCATATATTTACACCACAACCCAGACATACATCAAGAGCTTCAATGATTTCTGAAGCGACCTTTCCTCGACGCGCAGACGCCTCAACAGCTACAGACCTCTCCATCAAAACCCATGACCTCACCCCTGCAGCACCTCCTGTTCTTCCTTACCCTTCTCTTGCGAACCAACGCGCACAACCTACACGCTCATCCTCCGTGGCCAGCGGTACCCCGCCTGCTTCTCTTCGTTCCCTCGCTCCTTCAACCCCCACCTCCAAGTCTAGCGGCGGTTTCTTCGCTTCCCTAGGCCGCAAGACCAGTATGTCTTCTGCCAGGAAAGAAAAACCAGGACCATTGACAACATCAGCCTCTGCATCACCTGCTCGGCTTACCAAGAGCCCACCAGCTAGCGCTACACCCCGTTCGATCAACATATCTAGCATCCCATCCGTTCCTGGCGGGCCTCGCGCAGCTCCAGGCCGTCGTGCGATGCGCTCTCAAACCATCCTGACGTCCACTAACCCCTTTGCGTCTAACGCTGCAAGCTTCGAACGTAACGAGGAGCTTATGCGCCGCCCTTCACTAGCGGATCTCAACACCGAAGCTGTTATTGACATCTCTGCTGATCCCGAGTTTGTTCGACAAGTCGACAAGCTGGTAGACCTCTTGCCCAATGCAGATCGGGGGGTTCTAGCAGGTTATCTACGTCGAGCAGGACAAGATATTTTGGCAATTGGTCAGTTTCTAGAGGACGAAAAGAATGGGACAATCAAAGCGCCGTAGTCAGCCCATTTATTTTTCTTCACCGAGTTCATTCATTATGTTGACCATCTCCAACAAACACATCCATTCCTTGATTTCTTTTCACATCTTGCATCTCGTTTATCTGGTGTTCTATTTATCGTCGCGTTTGCTAGTACAAAGGACCCGTCATGTATCACATGTACATACACAACATCACTGCTAATATAATCTTCCTTTTCTACGCGAATGGATAGCCGCGTTTCAGCGGCTTATACCAGCTGGCCTAAATTTACTACCCATTCGCCGAAGTCCTGTGTTCGTAGAAAACCCTAGCCAAAATGCGGGTTATTGAGGCAACTTAAACCAAATCGGAGAGTCAGTCACCTTGCACACCTGACTGGTTGATGTGAAATGATGGAAGAGGCGTAGTTACCCAACCAGAGGCGTGTGGAGGACCGCGGTTATTTCGGTCATTGACAAGTATGCTCTCAACCTCGTTTGCGCTGTCGGAACGGTCTGTCGTAGAACGATAAGAGCGGTCGGCCATTGCAGTAAATAGTTGGCGGTTTGATTTTCTCCTGGCATGGTCTTGTTGTACCGACTGAGCCTGTTGCTGATATGGTTGTTGATCCCATGTTGCCGAGTTGTGCTGTGGATGCATTTGCCCCTGTGCTACAAAGCCCGACATCCGATTCATGACAGGAGTTCTCTGCACCTTAGTGAAAGGAGCAGGAAATCTTCATCAGGGGGATAGAGAACTTAAGCAACCGTGGCTAACCCCATTGTATTCCATGCCCCCAACTACCACACCAAGACTAACATTTCCAGGGGGCGCTTCGAAAGCTCTTTGCCTATTTTGTTGGTCGTCACTCATTTGACTCATTTGTCCAGATAAAGCAGGGTTTGGACCGTTTCCAAGAGGAAGAGGAGCAAGGAGAGCCTTACGCTTGAACTTGTCATGTAATATCTGATTACGGCCCAGGTATGATTAGATTAAAAAATCAACATAGTAAGTGGCTTCGTTACTTTGAGCTTTTGATACTCTTTTTCTCGGTCTCTTGACGCATTCTGCAGCTCACGACTCTTTCTTCTTTCCAGCTCGAGGTCACGCTCAAGCTCTAAGACGTAGCACATTCAGCAGAGTCCTTTGATTGTTCTCTGCTTACCGGTCGTTTTGCCGCTGAGAAGTGAGATCTCGCCATTCGCTGCACAAGATCGCAAAACAAGCCTTTATTTGCATTGAAAAGGTCTGACCTTCTCGGATAACATTTTCCAGCTGTTTTTGGAGTTGAGCATTTCTATCGTTCAGATTTCGTACGACCGCGAGCTGGAATGAGCTGTAATGTGCAAAGCATGAAAGCATGCAAAGGTGTTGTATGGCTAGGTCTACTTCTCTTGAAAAATCTGGTACTGCCAGAAGGAGATAGCGCTAGTGTACAGATTAACTGAAGCACGATATCAGAAGGTAGTATGATACTACTCACCGAGAACAAATTTCCAGAATTGTCGAAGGACTCAATCCGGATAAGACCGACTTTTTGTTGATGCCATGAACATCGACGTAGCATATATGCACTATATCTTACAGTCTTATAGTCATTCGAAGGGTGCAGTGAGCAGACCTGACAGTTTAAGGGATGACATGGTGAGTGTAATCAGAAAGCTTAAACGTAAACGGGACGCACGACAATATCATCCCTGGGGGAATGATCAGATGTTCAATAATTCAGACGGAGGTAAAATCACGGTTCGCTTAGGGTAGTATCGCAAGCTAGAAGCTCAAATTTGAGTCGGACACAGGCGTGGAGATGAAGGTTGCAAAGGGCACCTGGACAAAGGCGAGCGGCAGTGAACAACTCATTTGTGCATTCCACTTTGTCACTTATATCAGAATAGTGGGTAAAAAAAAGAGAGCCAACCTAGCCTACCACAAAATATATGCGAGCCTGGGGGGTCGGAAGCCATAGATCAACCATTGGTTGGCGCTCGAAGCTATCCACGTACATGTTGTCTAGAAGTGTTCAAGGGCCATAAGGAATCTTATATTCCGGGCGTACATACAACTACAGCCTTGTCAGCGAGTGACTGGCGACATGTTAATCGATTGCATTTTAGCTCTGTTTCCATTTGTGCCGTTTCTGCAATTTTATGAATAAAGAAAGAGGAGAGGTGTATGGGGTGCGGTGGAAAGGGGTGGGGGCGTTAAGACGCGAAACATGCGGCTGCTTTATACAAGTATGTACAGCAAGGACAAGGGGCTGTTTAGAGATTTAAGGTTTGGACTTGTAGAACGCGCTGAATCACATGATCAGGAGATGGAAATCACGTTGTTATTATATATACTTTAGGAGGACATGCTGATATCTAATGGATGGAATGCAGGAGCATATAAGCCAAAAAAAAAAAATTTGTTAAAAAAGTAGCGCGCATGAGTAAAGCGTATCATGTTGATATCATTCCTTGGTCGTCGTCGTCACCAAATATCTTCGTGAATATATCCTTGCCGTCCGCTGATAAATCTGGTAGAGGAATGACAGAGGGATCATCCCGAGATGCTTTGATTCTGCTGATGCGTTCGTTATTCCATATCCTTTCGAGGGATTCTGCTAGGCTCTTGAGCCCAAACAGAAATCCACGATCGGGCTCGTCGGGGTAATGCGGGGGAAACCTAGCGTAGATGAGCCCAGTTTCTGGATCGACTCCGGCCTGATAACCTTCAGAGCTAGAGAAGACTTCCACTATGGAGCGATTACTATGCTCATCAAAAGGAAGCCAGTCCCTCGCCGTGGTAGTATGAGCGAAGTCAACGATCCGGACATTAACTTCACCACGTTTCCTGCGACCATTTGAACGTTCGGCCACAGGCCCCAATAGGAGGTCTTCACTGTGTGATCGGCGTAGCTCAGGTTTGTCAGTCTTTTTCGGTGGGTTGGTCGAACGGCGCTCGAGTGAATCTCCACGTTTGCTGCGGGGTGTCGGGTGCTCTAACACAGAGGTACGAAAGACTTCTTGTGATTCTTTGTCCCCATCATATATAAGAAGAATGCTACAACCGTAGAACCTATACCCCTTCAAGCGATTGACGATTCCGGCCAATGCATATACCTTTGGAAGCAATACAGGTATTTGGTAAGCCAGAAGCTGTTGTCCGTTATGAAGAAACGATGCTAGGACAGAATCAAAATCCTCGGCTCGAATCTCTCGACCTCTATATTTATCTTGTGTAGTATACGACTCAGTTACTTGGTTCCACACCTTGGGAGGCGATAAGCGCTCAATGAATGTGAGCAGGTATACATTTCCCTTACCTGCATACCACAGACTCGGACGCCCAAAGAACGACTTGTGGTCCTATCGCACTTTTTGCGTTGACTTTTCTTTTTGGCAGACGTTGCATCCATTCCATACTGCCGCGTACCCATTTTGAGATCCATGACACAAGGGTGTTTGAGTCGTCCTGTCAGGTCTTCCATCAAGATGAAGTGGTTCTGGCGAGTTACAGTGGGATCTGCCTCGGTATGCTCTGGAATAGAAGATTCCTCGGGTACGGAGGGGGAGGGGTGGAAGGCAGGTCGTAAAGGGGTTCCAAGAGAGTCCAGGGATCGTGAACGACTCCGTCGACGACTGATAGAGGGGGACAGCTCAACGGGTTCGGAGCGGTCAAAATCCATCTCAAACACGCCAACCACGCCCTTGTTTCCCGTACCACTCGCTTGAGAGTTGTCAGTAGCAATGCGCCGGACAGGAGCGTCATTCTCTGAATGCACTTCGCGATGTGTATCCTCTGGAAGTAACAGCTTTCTTGTTCTTCGACCGCGATCTTTCAGCCGTGGGGGTGAACTAGCAGGTGAACTGACGGTTTCATCGTCTGCGGCCTCCATTTCATCCTCTGTCCTTGCGGAATCAGCCCATCGACCTCCAGTGCGTCGCTTAAACCGGCGCAAAACAGTGCTGAAGACGTGGTCTTTCAAGCGTTTATTGACAACCGTCGAACCAGTCCCGCCGAACCACGGTGAATGAGGTAGTCGAGGCTGTTCAGAGTTGAAAGCACGAAACTGGGGCCGAAGATGATGCTCCTCGTTATCATACAAGCTGTGGTATGCGACAGTATGCTCTATGCTCGCCCGCTGGCCCAGGCGTGGCGGAAAGACATTACCAATTTGACTAGGTGAGTTGACAGGGGTTGGAGCATGAATTTGTGATACGAATGAGGGATAACTCGCGAGTGGGCTTGGTTTCCCTTGAGCTGGACTGCTGATATTAGGTGAAGATCCGAGGTCGGGGCTAGATGCAGTGCCGGAATGCAGGTAACTACGTTGGAGTCGTTTTCTGGCAATGACTGTAGAGCCGTTCAGCGCAGAAGATGAGAGAGAACGGTTGCGACTCCCGCGTAGTACCCACTCTGGTACTATGTGTCGGTTCCGATCTAGAACGACCTCAGGCATCTCTGCTTCGTCTGTGTCGCTGTCATTGTTTGTGAGTGGTGGGCGGGCCTGGTGCCTTGGGATGGGGACACCCGACGACATGGGAGCAGCGTGTGTGGCAGCGTGCCTGATGGAGGGGCGTGAAGCGCGTGGAGACGATCGAGGAGAAGTTGGCGAAGGCTTTCGTGATGCATGAGTACCTTTCGGAACACGCCTGTAGCTGACGAGCATAACACCTAAATATCGGGGAATGAAATCTAGCAGTGGAGGCGCTTCGCGCTCCACTGATTCATAGAAAAGATTTTCGCGTGATACAAGAGGCTAATTCATAGAAAGAAGTTACAGAGTATAAGTCCGATACGAAAGACAAACGCTGGAGTCTGCGAACCTTGCATACAGCCTGTTTAGTAAATTTGTAGATGGCACTATGACCACCGACCTGGTTGCGGAATGGGCGAAGAGGGATGTGGGGTAGATGCTCATGTAGGCCATGATCCAAACCAATATCTGATTGACTAGACTTATCTAAACGCTGCCCATGATCGTCTCTTGAGTAAAGTAGTGGTAGGTCATCATCTGTCACGATGCTGGAAGATGGGAATTGGCGGAGCGAGGGAGGGTGGGTGGATGTAGTGGATGTCGATGTAGTGGCTGAAGCGGTTTCCCAAGTAGATTCATCGTCTGTCGAATATGGTGAGAAATGAGTCGACTCTTGGGGTGATAGTGGGGCTTGCTCTTGGAGAGGAGGGGGAGAGAAATGAGTTTGTACTGGAGTAGAAGATCTAGAGAGGCGCCGTGAAAGGGATGGCCGTGAATGTGGCGATCTTGGGTTTCTTTCAGGTGGCTGATAGGGATACGGAAAGGGCGTAGTACGGCTTGTGGGTGAACGCGAAGGGGACGGAGACGGGGGATAAACACGTGAACGGGGGCGAATGAAAGGCGATGGGGGTTCCTGGAATACGGCGCTTATTGGGGTAGGCAGGTCAGCCAAATCACCGACAACTTCGTCAGCGGTACGTTCGCGCCGCCTCCCCCTTGCAGTCTCCTGCCTCAAAATGTTGTCTTTTCGCCATTGAGCGAGGTCAGTCTGACTAGAATCCCTCGTTGATAGCTTCCGCTCCTTCGCACGTGCATCGTCTTCCCGTATGCTATCCCGTGTCCGTGCTCTCTCAAGGGCGGTTGAACTCCGCTCCCTTCTGACTGCAGCAGCTTCTCGATCCGGCCATTCGGACCGCTTGACAAACTCAAACTGTGGCTCAGTGACATCGGTTGGCTGGGAGGTGGATCCATTCCGACGGCGAGCTGTTGAAGTTTCAGCTCTGCGAGAAGTTTCGGATGGTTTCCCGTCGTCAGTGCTAGTAGTCTCCTTGAACAGTTGTAATGTTGCTGCTACTTTGCGACCGATGCCAGAGGTGGGAGGATGTGAAGAAGTGTTTTCTGGACTAGAGGCGGCCGAAGAGGATGACGCTGATGATGACGCTGAGCAAGACCTCCTTGAATCTCGTCGAATTAGTTTCGATGGGGAGTGAACAGGGGCCAAGTTTGAGGAGGAGGAGCTAGAAGGTAAGGTTAATGCTCGGTTGCCGGAGTTGCGTGGTGAAAACTTGGCGAAGACTTGATGAGATGTTTTTTCGGGTGCATTGCCATCAGAGTCAGTAGGGCCCCCTGTGGGTTGCGGCCAGTTGGAGATACTGGACGTGAGTAGATAAGCTGTGGGTGATTCAGAATTAGCTGCCAGCAATTTTTCAGCAACTTGGGCAGATTCTGGAGCGAGGGAGGTGAGGAGAGGTGAAGAAAGGGCGCTGGCTGCTCCTGAGCTCGGGGGGGAGAGCGGGAAGCGAAAATAGGGTTTCTTTGGATCAACAACGGACATTATAGGTAGCATCTCGCTGTCATCGACATGTTGATCTTCATGCATACGGGCAAAGGTCTTTGAGATAAGCGACAGAGGGGGTGACAGGTTTAAGTAGGACTGAAGTTGATAGAACGAGCCCTTTATATATAATAAAGAGAAAGACCGGTGGCTCTCAAGGTCGATAACAGGTAAGGAAGGAAGGGGCTGACCCAAGTTTTTTTCTGAGGCGAGGCGTTGTTGGGTGGTGATATCACACCAACGAGTACCACGTGCTATATTACCCCCGGAGTACGCCGTATTATGTAATCACTCAATACGCACGTTTATCGAATCTGGGTTCCCGCATGTAAATATCTGCTCATTGACTTGCTGTCTATTTCTAGTAACCATGCGCGTGGGGCAACATATGATGCTCATCTATCCTCCGTTCTCTCTTCTCCTATCCTATATCTAGCGAGCTACTCAGATCATGAGTCGTTCATTTCTCTTGCAAGATTAAAACCCCATGCGCGTAGGTACCAGATGACGAGACGCAGAAATTCCGACCTCTGCTATATGATTTTCGCTCGGCGGCCGATAATGGAGTGAATAGAAATACATATCACAGCTTAACGCCAAATAAGATAGTATCATAGAACATCACACGACCTTCCACCTTCCCAATTCTCCTGGTAAAAATCCCGCACTAAGAGCGGAAAACAGGCTGGTGAAAGCAATACGAGCTAGCACCATTCGCTCGACTCTAGCAACGCGACCGGTCCCTAGCCTCTTTTCTGCCTTTTTCCATGATAAATACAATCTAGCACCGGTGGTCTCGACTTACTTTCGGTCCGAGCAACAGACAAGTACACCTCCTATTTTTTGAACGGACCTAAACGGTCTGTTGAATTGTCGACGACTCTTCATCACGCCAATATAGATCGGGGTAAGCCTTATCTTACGAACCCCTGTGGCGTTACTTCAGTTACTCAGGTTTCTGTGAGTCTTACACGATACAGTCAAACCCGCTGCGACAATGGCATTACGCTGAGCAAAGACGAAAGGTACGTGTTGACTTGGCTCCATCAGGTGCGGCTGACAGTGGCGGTACCACAAGTCTTCCGATGTCGTACACAAATGACAGCCCTGCATCAATAACATTGAGAAATAAGCACCTCGCTCCAACGCTTGTAAATCGATGTGGGGTGCGCGTCAAATGTCAACCAAAAAAATAAGGTCCAGGTAGCTAACGCCGAGCCACGCAAGGAACATTAACATCTCTTTACGTGGTCTTGCACAGTCGAGACTTACATCTGAACTACAATTTTGTAAGAATACATACATAATACAAGGAATTGCAAGAACATTAATTGTGTATTAAGAATGGTGTTGTATGGGTCGTTACAAATCGTGGTATTCGGAAAGAATAGTGACATATAGAAAATATAATAAGCTCTCTCCTCACCGCTTTGAAATGCTCATGTTTCATCCACTTTCCTTCGTTTGGTCGCGGGGCCGCCGTCATCGTCAGAATCATCAACGACAATGATGGGTGAGCCAATGTCTTCATGCGTGTCCCCGCCGACATCTATCGGCATAGGTTGGGGTGCTTGGGTAGCTACGAGAGCTGGATTAGGCGTGGTCTCAGAGCCTGGGCTCGATATCGCTTGCGCTGGTGTTGCCGTCCGTGAATCTTCATTTGACTGTTCAACGGGAGCATTGATAGATGGCCCTCCAGTGAGGGCCGTGCTTGATTCGCCACTCTTCTTGCTTGTCCCTCTTATTCGTTTCACCCGGCCTCTCCCTTTAGCTCTTCGCTCTTTTAAAGACTTCACCATATGATCTTTCAAAACCTGAAGCGCAGCCATTGTTCCCATTTTTTCCAAACTTTGTAGCATTTCTTTCGTAAGTCCACCGAAAACATCCGGATCAAGGATAAGTTTTTGTTCGTGCAGTATCATGTAACCCTCTTTGGCAGAATTATGTGGGTGTGTGGGCGAGTGATCCGGGTGCGTGGGCGGAATAGATCCTAGTATAATAGGGAGATTAACGTCGGGAAGTGGGCCGGCGTTAGGCTGAGTCGATGGTGATTTGGCTAGAGATGACGTCGATTGAATGTGATTGGAAGGTGTAGAAGATGAAGAGGAAGGCAAAAGGCGTTCCGTTGTTGATGTTGATGCGGATGTTGAAACAGAGTTAGGTGACATGTGAACACTTACATTTGCATTCGACATCGGATGCATGGTCCAAGCTGCGTAAGGGTTTGGTGTACTCATAGAGGTATTCGAATGACCAGATGCTATAGATGGGGATTGGGATATAGTTGCGACATGGTTGTGATGTGGGTGGCTGGAGTATGCAAAGATCCCTGTCGTAGCAGGCGTAGTGCTAGTGGATTTGGCGGGGGCAGTCGAAGTGGCTGTATATGCCATTGGCGTCGATGTCGTAGCTAGTGAACTCTTCATTTGGAGAGGCGCAGAAGTTAAGGGCGGAGGTAAAGGTGTACCCTTGGGTTCCCCTTTGATGCTCCTTTTCAGAGCTGGTTCCAATGGAACAGCCTTATCTTTCCTTCTCCCTCGACCTTGACCTTCAGGCCCACCATTAGAGCCAGGGATAGTGGTGGAAGAGGCCTTGGCTTCCTGTTCCTCTAACGCTTGTGAATGCTTCTCATCAAGTTTCCAGAAACAACCTTTCCCTCTGTCACCGCCGCATCTTTCAAGTTTCTGAAAAGCCGGGCTTGAAGACAAGTTGTGTCGAATGGAGCTCTATAAGGCATACTGATCATTAAAATGGCAACATGATTAAAAAGAAGTGTCTTACCATCCAAGATGCGTCCGTGTATCGATAGTAATCATAAGTATTCATTATCCATGAACATATCTGTTGCTTAGTTGCTTTCTCGCCAATCGCTTTGATAGCTCTGAAGATGAGTTGTGCATACGTAAATGGAGGTTTCGGTGGCATGTCCTCAGGCTTCGGAAGGACAGGCGACTCGGCAAGTTTTTTCCGTTTCTTTGATGTCGCTGTCTTTTTCGACTTGCCGATAAAGTTGGAATTAGGCAGTTTTGATAGAGGTTCTTGCAGAGGAGATACTGAGGATGTATCTTGAGGCTCTGGTGGCGATGCAGGCTTCGACGATGAAGGCGGAGGTGTATGCGAGGGCTGAGAAGATGGCGGGGATATGGACGTGATGTCGATGTCAACGGAGGGTGAACGCTGACGATTATTGGATGATTGAGAGCTTGGAGATGGTGTATCTTCGGGGGGAGATGGCGGAGGAAGAACGAAATGAAAGATGCGTGAAGCAATCTGAATTTGGGATCTAAAATGGAGAAAGGGTTTAGTATAGACAAGTACAGCAAAAGACGGTGCAAAGTGACCTCTCCCCAAGGGGCGCTCTGGTCCCACTGCCGGACCATACGCCATCCACCCATGCACCATTGCGACCGACTACGACGAGGACGAAGCGGTCGTCATCCTGGTCATATTCTATCTTTGCATGAAGTCGTGAAACGCTCTTGAGAGCACCCAAGTCTACATCTACAGTAACAGGTTCAGCTGTAGATGAAGTTGCAGCGTTTTGGTTAGGAGCACATCGCCGGCCAATAGTGACTGAGAGAGTTTGAATATAGAAAGTGAAATGGGGGAAAACCAGGGAATAGTAGGCAGATATCTTCTCCTGAACTGGAGGGATGTGTTCCAGCTCTATTGTACGAGGAGAGACGGGGGATGCAGAGCGAGTCCTAATGTCCATGTAGGCTTCGTTATGAGTAGCGGCGTGTGTCGAGAGTACCTTGGGTTCTCCGAGTCAATGACAATGACAGAGTCTCAACAACAGTCGTACGGTCATGTGATACCACCCCTTCCTTTTGCGTATACTTATACTTATAACATGGCTACGACTGAAATCACGCTTGATGCTGCCAAAACGACCGTCGACGCTCTAGCAGACAAGGACGTCGACAGTACAGATTCCGATGTTCGGTATCTCGCCTATGGTGCTCGTCTGAGAACTGCCCTTCGAGCTGGTTCTCGGTACATCGCATACGCAAGTAGTATGATCGTTTGCTTCACGACGCCTTGAAGCTGACCGCTCCGCACAGACTAGTGATGTAGGTGAGGCATTCAGACCTGTAGTGCCGCCATGGGTAGTCACGGCTGCCTATGGTGTCTCCTGGATTTATCTAGCAGGGTAATGCGCAACATTTCCGATATCCAAACAAACAAACTCTAGCTCAGTACCACCATTGCAGGGATGTGAGCTACGAATCATATAAAGCTCACCGGCGGGGTCCAAGCCCTGTAGAAGTAGCCAACTTTTCTGAACCTGCTCGCATTGGCATTACCGCAATACAACGCGCAACCTTCCAGTCAATAGCATCCATGTTCGTCCTTTTTCAAACATGCGAATCCTCCTGATAAAATTATTCACAGGGCACTGCCCGCATTTACTATACATACCGCTGTCGCTCAAGCCAAGAAGGCCCTCAAGAATACTCCAAATGTACGCCTTAGAGCATGGGGTCCGACCATGACGGGTCTCGCTATAGTCCCAATTTTGCCTTATCTATTCGACCACCCAGTGGAACATGTCACTGACGTAGCTTTCGATTGGATTCGACACAAGATCATCGATTCAAAGAATGGAGAAAGCCCGCGAAATGGCAAACACGAATTATAAAGACTACTATTAGCTGACAATTGAAGCAGTTTACCTACAACCTACAATCACCATTTTAATAGCTACAACAAATTATTTTATGCCTCTGCACCATTTGCCCACCTCATTATGTAAATAGACACTAGAAATAAGATGACAGCTAACTACGCCACAAAATAAATACACGCCCAATAACCTACAGGCTGGTCTTGCCTAGCGCCAATGGAATTGAACTAATGCTACTCGGAGGTATCAGTCCAACTTCTGTGACGACGGCGGTTATGCAGTAAGGAGGTGTTAAATCATACAGTGGATTCAAAACTTCTAGACTTGGTGATGGTGGGAGAGGTTGCGAACGCTTGTCGGGTATTGAGAATTGCGCAGGTGCTGAAAGTTTGTCATAAATAGGGTGAATAGATCAATAGAGAAAATTCCAGGCCCCTACCTAGCTCGTTCTTGCCGAAACCATCCAGCATTACGCCCTCACTAAACTTGTAAGTCTCGCAGCACACCATCACTGGAACTGAATGGCCTTTCGCAATCATTGCTACAAGTGCTGTTCCAGCACGAGAGTAGACTGCACCGTTCGAACTGAGGGAATGAGCGCCTAGGAGAACAGTGGTAACCTCGGTCATCAACGAAGGCAAAGCAGGAAGTAGAGCGTAGGTGGAAGGAATGGGGGGATTCGCGTTTGTCAAGGTTCTTAGAAGCGCCTTGCCTAACGATACCAATCAAGAAGATAATTAAAGAGATAGACTGGGTACAAACCTTCGAGCAGCGGGCGGGAATCAACCACAATGACAGAAAATCTTTTGCCCTCTTCATGGGCATTCAAGAGGACTTTTTCCACGATAGAAGACCTGTTAGGTTTAGTATACGATAAGTCAGATTAAGTGATCCATGGTAGGTACAAACCTTGCGTAAGTGAGGATAACATCGCCATCCTTTATCTTTTTACCTGCAAGCTCTTGTATGACCCCGTCTGCATAAATGATTCTATCTGAGATGTAATTGTCAATTTTTTGACATATTGCGTCTTTGGCCTGGTCACATAATGAGTTTATACGTAAGAAGCAGAGCAAGGACACAGATACATCTTGTTCAATCGTATCAATATCTGATCCACTAATCTCCAACTTCAGCTGGCGAATCGCATTGCCCATTGTTACCGACATTGGACGTGCAGAAACGAGGTGAGTAATTTGAGGAGATAGATGAGTCATAAGGTGCCGCGATAACGTGTTGTGTGGTGGGGTACTATAATCTTGGATTACCTGGTACACAGCTGATAAAAAATGATTCAATCAAACATTATGAGAGTGCTCACAGTTTTAAATGCGGTCAAAGTAGCAATACATCGGGCATTTGAACCACATATGCGAAACTCGGAAAATAGAAGGCCAAGTCGGATAATTGCTGGGTGGATGTCGCCCTTGACAGTCGACCCCACAGGTTTAGGAAGTCCAAAGTGTGAGAATATCCGTAAACCCCTGGACAGTGATTTTCCGCCTGTGCTGTCATCAACAGAAGCAGAGGGATTTGTAGTTGCGTCTTTGACTTGGGACGACTTGGGACCGCCGCTCCCACTGGCATCACTAAACTTCTTTTGAGACGGCGTTGATGGTGCTTTTGAAGGTTTCGAGGGCGTCTGTTCCTTTCCAGCAGCATTAGTTGAGGATGATCCAACGGGTTTCTGAGCAAGTTTAGCTGCGCGTTGACGTTCCTGCAGTTCTCGTCGTTCGGCTTTAGTCATTGATTTTTGGGAACGCTGCTGAGAAGCCAATGGGGGGCCTGGGTTACCCTCAGTATTTATTGGAACGGGCATCGAAGAGATGTTTTGTAGTATTGTATGCTATAAACTGGGTGCGATGAGCATTGGAGTCCCAGAGATCGAGTCAGATTGGAACGGTTGTTGATACACGTGATTGCACAACAAAGCACACAGGTCACACACAGAGGTCCTTACACCTTGTCGTCGACCACAACCATTACATCTCGTTTGTCTTATAACTAGTCATGGTTTGTCTTTGCTTCCTGTCTTCTCTCCTTGAAAAACTAACATCGCTTAGGGTGTACCCGCACTATTTCGCTGGCTAAGTAAGAAGTACCCCAAGATTAGTGAGCATACCCGCTGCGCCATTTTTTCTGTATCATTCGGGGACTCACCACCATTCACTTGTGCCCAGTTCTTCCGGTTGTCGAAGAAGAAGAGATCAAAGTCCCAGATGAAAATGATGTGCCCGTGACTATTCCACTGAGCATGGCACAATCCAATCCCAACGGAGTCGAGTTCGACAATCTGTATCTCGACATGAACGGAATTGTGCGCATTACTCACAACCCGACAGTAACTTGTGTTTGACTATTTATCCTAGGTTCACCCATGCACACATCCTGAAGGAAGGGTATGCCTGTACCAAAACTTATCTGACTAGTCACTAATGTTGCCGAGTGTAGCCTGCCCCTGAGACAGAAGAGGAGATGATGGTTGAAGTCTTCAAATATACAGAACGGGTGGTCAACATGGTCAGACCGCGGAAATTACTGTTCATGGCAATTGGTGAGTCGCTCACAGTAACTAGTATTGTATACGTAGCACTCTAACCTATTGCATCAGACGGGGTCGCGCCTCGAGCCAAGATGAATCAGCAGCGCTCCCGTCGGTTCCGTTCCGCCCAAGAAGCTAAAGAAAAAGAGGAAGCTCGTAAAGAGTCTGTTATGCTCTGGGAAGGTTTGTCATTCTGCTATCACTGCGTGAAGAAGGTTTAATTGCGACTCTAGCTATGGGGAAAACGATAAGCGAGGATGAAAAGAATAAGGTTGCGTGGGACTCCAATGCTATTACGCCTGGTACTCCTTTCATGACCCTCCTCGCTGCCTCACTACGATATTGGGTAGTAAAGAAAATCAATGCGGATCCAGGCTGGGCAGACGTCAGTGTTCACAATCATAAACGACGCACCCTAAAATATCTCTACAGCTGCATGTGATCATCTCTGACGCTAGCGTACCTGGAGAAGGAGAGCATAAAATTATGGATTTTATCAGGTGCCAGCGTGCTAACCCTGGTCATGATCCCAATACAAATCACGTAATTTATGGTTTGGTATGTTTATCGTTCCACTCAACGTATTACTCTAATCGTTTGCAGGATGCCGATTTAATCATGCTTGCACTAGCAACACATGAACCTCATTTTCGGGTACTTCGGGAAGATGTTTTTGCAAACGACTCCAGTCCCAATTGTTGTCGCATCTGTGGTCAGGAGGGACATTATGCTGCGCAATGTACAGGCACAAAATCAGATATAAAGAAAAAACCTCCTGCCGAGAAGAAGCCTTTCATTTTTCTCGATGTGGCCATCTTGCGCGAATACTTGGAAGTTGAACTCAATGTTCCTCAGTCCCCTATGCCTTTCTCGTTGGAACAAGCAATTGATGACTGGGTGTTACTCATTTTCTTTGTCGGCAATGATTTCCTCCCTCACCTTCCGTCACTTGAGATTCGCGAAGGGGCTATTGATACTCTTCTAAAAATTTGGAAACAAGAGCTTCCGAGAATGGGCGGCTATTTAACGTCTCATGGACATCTTGAGCTGTCAAGAGCACAGATCATTCTTGAGGGTCTTGCTAAAAGGGAAGATGATATCTTCCGGAAGCGACGTGAAGGTCTGTCTTTAACCACAATCTGTTGCTTCCCTCCCTGGTCCTTGGCCACCTCCCTCCTTTTCCATATAAGATTACATCGATTGACACGTATATTTTTTTGTTGATTTCAGCTGAAGAGCGGCAAGATCAGAATACGAAACGGCGTAAGTTGGAGCAGCAAAATAATAATAAAACTTTTGCTGCCGGCCCCTCGCCTGCGGTGGCGCTGACGGCGGCCCCTACGCCTCCCCCTTCCAATCTAACCTCCCCCCATCCCTCCCTTCCTCCACGCCCTGCATATGACTTTGCGGCGAATGCAGACTCTATTGGTTTCGGTGCTGCTCCAACTACTCAATCTATTCAAAATGCTCCGACGGCTGTACAAGCACTAGCTGGGTCTAACCATGACGTGGTTGCAAATCGGCGTGCAATCCGTATGGCGAATATGAGTGCAGCCGAGGTTTTGAAGGCTGAGATGTCTGGAATTGCCCCTGTCAAGTCACTACCTGCGAAACCTCTTTCTATATCCAGACCTATGGTCTCCCCGATTGCGACTCTTGAGGCTTCCCCTATGAGCTCTCATTCCTTAGCTTCAGGTTTCAGGAATTCTGCTTCTAGTGTTGATACAGATGATGATGTTCCTGGGCTTGGGAATCATCACAGCAGTAACAATGCTCCACTTGCTCCCCTTGATTCCAGAATAGTCACAGACCCAAGCGATGCAGAAGACGAACAAAAACCCATTATTGATGAACTTATGAACGACCATGCTCTTGGCGAAGCTGGTCAGACAGTGGCAGGTGTGAAACGCAAGATTGAGGAAGCAGCAACAGACGATCTGGATGACGTAGAAGACGACGAGGATGCCCCGAACGATGCTCCCTCTTTGGCGCTCAAGGTTAACGCTGATGGGACCGTAGAGCAGGAAGATACAGTCAAGTACGTAACTTACACCCGTCTCAAGTCATTATTGGCCTCATCTCTTTGTTTCAGGCTGTGGGAACCTGGCTACAAAGAGCGATATTACAGGCAGAAATTTGGCGTCGAACCAACAGATAAAGAATTCAGAAGGGGGTACGAAACCATTCTATTTGACTCTCTCCCTGCTAAATGTCGTTCTTTTTGCAGGGTAGCAAAAGCATACGTCGAAGGTTTATCATGGGTACTCCAATACTATTATCAGGGTGTAAGTCTATTCCTTTTAGAAAATTTGCTTTGGCTAACCATCAGACTTTAGACTCCGTCTTGGCAGTGGTACTACCCGTATCATTTCGCCCCCTTTGCCGCCGATTTCGAAGACGTCGACAAAATGGACATCAATTTTGTTCTTGGCCAGCCTTTTAACCCATTCGAGCAACTGATGGGTGTATTCCCTGCTGCAAGGTAATCCGAATCGTCAACTTTCATCAATCACACAACTTACTCCCGTTGTAGTCGACAGCACATTCCACCAGCGTTTCATCCATTGATGACTGACGAGAATTCGCCAATTATTGACTTTTACCCAACATCTTTTGAGATTGATATGAATGGCAAAAAGATGGCTTGGCAAGGTGTCGCTCTTCTTCCGTTCATTGAGGAAAAACGCTTGTTAGATGCGATGGAGGTAAAATATCCAAATTTGACACAAGACGAAATCAAGCGTAATCGCTGGGGCAATGATGTTATTTTTGCTTCTAACGAACACCCCGTCTACCCAGTTTACGAAGCACTGTATGGTAAACGCAAGAATCAAGATGTAAGCGTTTGCGTCGTGTGCCTGGCCATCTCTCTCTAAATACTTGAATCTTTGTAGCCGGTTGAAATTGACGTCAAATTGAGCGGAGGCATGAGCGGGAGTGTATTACGCAACCCAGATTGCATCCCTGGGTCCACCTACTATTGTCCCTTCGAAATGGACGGCCTTGCTGACATCCAGAATGATCGCTCTCTATCAGCTTTGTACTTTTTTCCAAAGCAGATCACTCCACACAGATCTGTTCTACTTCCAGGAGTGCGGAAAACACCTCGTATTCTTACATCTGCCGACCTAGAAGTGACAAGAAATGGTGGCCGGGGACGTGGCCGAGGCAGTTGGTCAAACGGAGGCGCTAATGGAAGGTCAGGCAATTGGGCAAATGGGGGTGCTGATCGTTATTCACGCCCCAATAACTACGGTCACCCTTCGCAAACATATGGAGGCGAACATGGGGGCGGTGGGGGACGTGGATTCAACAATCGAGGTGGGAACAGTTATCAACAGCCACCACGACCATATCCCTCCCAACCTTACCAACAATATGGGGCCTACGGGGGTTATGGCAATCCTCAGCCTTCACATAGTTATGGTAATCATGGTTCTGGTCAAGGTGGCTCCGCCCCATCCAGAGGCGGCTCAGGAAATTATGGAGGATATGGCAATGGAGGTGGAGGCTATGCAAAAGAAACGTATGGAAGCAGTGAACAAAGCAATCGCTACGGTGGTAGTGCCGGTTATGGAGGTTACGGTGGTTACGGAGGTCAACCTGCTGCGAACAACTACCTTGCTTATCAAGGCAACAGTAGAGGAACGCCGTACACTACTCATAGTCAAAGTCGTGGGAGAGGACGAGGCTGGTAATAGCCAACGACTCCCAGTCAAAACATAGTATACCTAACTTATAAAAACCGTCTATATTATTAGTAGTGGTCACCAGCCCGAGACATCTTGTTGAAATAACATATCGTTAACAAGTATGGATAAAACCGATGTAATACAGACTACAATCATTTGAGTGAACGGCATGGGCTGCAGCAGATATCAGCTGCCGAGGTGACAAAACAGGTCTCTGTAGGCGTATTTCTCAACATTTAATACCGTCCTCCCATTCCATAACCACCGCCACTCGGACCTGCGGGATAGCCCCCAAGGGCGCTGGGGCCCATGTGAGGAGTACCACCACCTACTGTGGTAGGTATATAGGTGAGGTACAGCGAATACTTTTGTGCCCTGAATTTTTCTCTGCGCTTGCGGTTCCTCTCATGACGCCTCTTCCGTGCCTCCAATCTCGCAGCCACTTTGGCCTCTTTGCGACGCCGTCCGGCTTCGAAAACTTCGGCCATCTGCCGTTGTGGGTCGCCATAGACATTGTTATACCTGCCTTGCCCATAGTCCAAGTCTGAGTCGTTTGAGTCATTGACATCTTCGTCATCTTCAGACGAGGGATAGTCATCCGGTTCTGACAGATATGGTAGGTCTTTGTCAACGGCTCCGATGTACCGTCCGGAACGCCGTTCTCTGCCTTTGTAAAGAACAAGCTCGACACCACGAATTAGGAAAAAAGAGCTGTTCCAGAGATCTACAAGATCAGCAAGAAGGGCCGAACGCCTTGGTGGAGGCCCCCCTTGAGCGATTTCCGGGACAGGTAACCTGCCGCCCCATGCCAGAGTAACATCCTGAGACACCTAAGTGTCACCGAAACCTCAAAGTAACAAAAAATATGGCATCAACAAACCTGCATTAATCGACCCCAATCTTCCTCGTATACGTCGTGAGTCATCAGGACAGCCGGCATTCTTGGTGTGACGGACCAAAATTTCTCCATATCCTGTACCTTGATGATGTCGAACGGCGTGAAGGGATGAGATCCATTCACAGCGCGAGAGAAACCTTCGGGAGCAGCTAATTGTTGAGGAAGCCCTTGATCTCCAGGGAATGTAACCGCAGACGGCATGTTGGGGGACGCTCCAGCCTGAGGGAACGCAATCGCACTGGAAGAGTACGGTCCGAGGGGCGGGGGGCCGTGGGGCATGGGAGATGGGGCTCTTGAACGATCTCTTGGGATAGGTTGTCCTTCCATAACATGACCACGCGGGTAGACCGCGGGTTGATTAACACCACCAAATGGAGTGATTGAGCGTTGAGGCGGGTCAGCGGAGCCACGAGGGGGTGAGGTAGAATAATTTGATGGCGGATAGCCTCCAGGCGCACCGTACGGCGCATCCACCGATCGTAAGTTTGGCGAGGCGGCTCGCATGTTTGGGGAGGCAGTAGGTTGATGACCAGCTGCCGAATAGGGTCGTCCAGCGCCACCATAAGCTCCACCTGCTGCACCGTAAGGATTAGGAGGACCGTAAGCATCTGGTCGGGATCCGAGGTTGCCGCTGATAGCGCGTGACCTTTCACCGATTTCATTGGCGCTATATTTACTTGGCCGGCTTGTCTTTCTTTCTCTTTCATATTCTTTGTCTCTGTCGCGGAGGTCGAGATCTCCAAGCTGACGATCGAGGTCCGAATACCCCTTTCCTCCGCTACTAAAGTTGCGCCAGCGAGAGTGGTCAGACCCACCGCTAGCAGCATACCCTGGGGCCGTAACAGACGCAGCAGGGCGGTCCCCATATCCAGAATAGGGGCTTGGTGGATATCCAGTGCCGGGATAGCCAGAGGCTCCACCACTTGGGTAACCTCCAGGGGCTGCTGGTGCAGCTGGTGCCCCTGCATTAAAGCTTTTACGACGCTCACGAGCTTGCACGTCCCTTTCACGGGCTCTGCGAAGCTCAGCTTCCTGTAACATGCCGTCCTCGCGAAGGCGTCTAGCATCTTTTTCTGTATCTTTTTTTCTCCGTTTGTCATCGTCACGGCCCCTAGTGCAAGTTATGATGAGAAGGGCCCCCCTCGGAGGATCGATGTGCGGTTTTATGAATTGTGGAACTTACCATTCGTTCAACGCTCTTTCGTCTTCTCTCCCGAGTTGTCCACGACTCCAAGAGGCAGCGAATTCCTGGAATGAGATAGATGATAAGTTAAATAACAGGAACAAAAGACAGGAGCTTTCAAGCTGACCATAGTAGCGGGCTGAGCCCCAGCCGGGAGGATGTAGGTGGCCTCACCAGGCACCCATTGAATACCACTTACAACGCCTCCTGATGTTTGATAACTATGAACGATCGAGTAAAATTTAGCAATAAGTCAAAATTGTCCCGATATCGAATGATTTCACATCAACCTACCTAGCAGCAACGGCTCTATTGATGGAAGATCAGTATAGATTCGTCAGAAATAAAGATATCATGTATGTATGTACTTGAAGGGGTGATACAATGGTCTTCCCTCAGCTCCCATAGAAGTAGTGTAGGTCACTGAGCCTGGTGAGGCGGACCCTGACGCAGGCTGAGGAGAATACGGCCTCGAGTGGTACTCTCTATGAGCTTCAGGCGGCTGTTGATAAGGCGAAGCTGATCGGTACATCGCTGGAGATGGGGGAGGTGCTGGGCGTCTACAAGAGTCGGAAGGGCTGCCCTTGACCCAGCTAAGGAGAGATCATGATAAGATATCTTTTTGGCATATGTATATGTATAGGGTGGGAGATATTGATCAGGGGTTTACTAAGTCATCAATTATAATAAAATAAAAGCTACTAAAGTAGTTATCATCCAAATCTCCAGTATAATAATATGATTACAATGAACGCAACAGCGCCCAATGGTGCATATTGACGGAGCATGGCATTAAAATTAATATTTCTTGCAGCCTTTCGGTACTTTTCAGACTCGGAGCGCAGTGATGTTGAGAGGTGTGACATGCCTAGACGGCGAACCGGTTAGCTTTGACAGGGCACACATCGCTGCTTGTATATTGTACACTCACGGTCGAGCGAATCACCTCTCCATAGCAGCTCTTCCATGTTTTTTGTCATGATTCTTGTAACGTCTTGAAGGTCATCATTGAGCTTATCGAGACCGGAGCTTGCAGTTGCCGTCCGTGTGTCACGATAAAGCCGGGCGGTCTTCGCCATGAATGTATCTAGTCAGATTTCAGGCGTGTAAAAGGATGAAATCATGGAGATTGTATACATACCAAAGCCTACAAATGCGTATGGCTTTCGGACTGTCTCGACTCTTGGTCCATACGTAGTTGCGAACTCTTTCGACAGCTCGTCTAGGTATGAAAAGGCAAGTTTCCGAGGATATGATTTATCAGCAATTGTGAGGAATACGACATTGTCCGATATGAGGTAACTGGAGTTCATGAAGCAGGTTAGCAGAATCTGAAGCCGAAACTGTTTATGGTTACGAACTGCAGTGTATATTGACCGCTCTCAATCGAGCAGCGTGGCTCAGAGTTTGGAGTTATACGTCGGAATATGAGCTTGGATTGTTGTTTGTGTTCTTGTAGGGATTGTTCTGTCTAAATGAGACGACACGTCAACAAGAAGTAAAGCTACCAAGTAGATGAGAGCATACTTGTTCATCATCTACACTAGCAGCTAATGGCAGCGCATCTGAGGCTCTAACGATAATGGTTGACCGGACCATAGTTGAAGGGAGTAAGAAGGATAGATATATTACGGGCAATGTACAACGGTTCGCTCATAGAAAGTCACGTGAATATACATTTGGAGAGCATCTTGTTCACACGAAGTTTGAACTCGACTATGTGGCCGAAATTTGCTGCCATATCTGTTTACTTTGACTTGTGCAAGAAAGCAAAGCTGAACTACAATGTAACTGTAGAAGAATCGAATCGAATTTAATGGCTGCACAAGGTGTGTCGCAACTTTTTATATATATATTTTTTTAGTATTAGTAATCTTTTTCTTGTTTCGGGCATGTCACATACGAGGCATATGATAGAAACATCGGCCGTAGCAATGGTGCCTTACTTTCAAGGCTGAACATTAACCACCACCATCCCCATTAAAGGTACATACAATGCCTATCTCTCACCTCCTCGACGTCAACACTCAGGTACGTTATATATCTGTACTTCTATCATCGTTCCACGTCCTTACAAATAGCCTCGTTTTAGCTCGCCTTTTATGGTGCTTACCACTCAAATCGTATCAATGTTCTCATACACATCATTTGTGTCCCTATACTCATATGGTAGTCATTCTTACTTTTCCATCCGCAAATAACCTCACACAGCATCTTCTCTAGGACATTTCAGGTCTTCGCCGCTGACGTACCAGTTCCTTCATTTGTTCCACGAATTAATCACCAATTTAATGACTACCTTCGCTTTGACCTTAACATTGCGGCGATTCATGCAGGATTACATCTTCTCTACTATTTTGTTCTGGAACCAACAGCTGCCGTATGTATCCTTGGATTCGTGCCTAACCCGCTCTTACGTCCCGTAGATCCTCTACGCCCCTCAAATGCTACTCTCTCTCTTGACGGCAACTGCTTATTCAAGGGGCCCTGGTCATGTCTCAAACGCTGCTCTCGTTCACGGCGCATCATGGATTGCCCAGTTCCTTGGCCATGGTCTTGCAGAACAACGCGCACCGGCTCTGCTGGATAATCTAGTTGGTGGTAAGCAGTCCTGATCAATAACCACCAACTCTATTTTCTCACCAAAGCGCTCTCCCTAGCCCTAGTACTTGCGCCATTCTTCGTACACCTTGAGATCTTGTTTGCTCTTGGCTACAAGCCAGAGGTGCATAAACGCATCAACAATGAGATCAGTAAGGAAATCGCCAAGATCCGCAAGGCGGAGGGGGACAAGCGACGTGCAGAGGCTGTAAAGACCTCCTGAATCGTACAGTCATAAAGGCCTGAACCACAATTCTGACACTTCGACAACCTGTTGACCCTTTCAATCGTGATTAGATTTGGCGCATGACTTAGTCTTTCCCCTAACTTAATGAAGCGTACTTCTCCAGGCTAATTAGACGTCAGACTCGATCAGATTAAGCCTAGAGCTGATACTCAGCCATGTTCGTCATCTTATGTACAATGAAAGCAGTCTGTCATATGTTGAGGCCTTCTACAAACCCTCTGCTTCCCCCTTTGCCGTTGACCTGAGTTTACTCTGTTAGGCTTTGTGGTGGAGGAAGTGTGGGCTCCCCGATTGGTGTAACGTAGGCCGAAGAGAGCCCTCCATCAACCTTAAAATCTGTACCCTGTGGATTAAAAGAGATCATTTAACGGTGTAAAACTTTTAAATATTCATAAATCATCGTGAGACTCACAGTCATGTAGCTACTGTCATCGCTGGCAACTGGAGACTAGCGGCTTTAATCGGGGTGAACCAACAAAGCTCAGAAAGATACCCACGAAACAAAGCTGCTCTAGCGAGCTCAACAGCTTCACCAAACCTTCCCATAGGCAGGTGGACCATACGCCGCTCACGCTTCTCCTCAGTGTTCAGGAAGTCCATGAGAAGGGCTATACGCGGTTATCGTGAGGTCAACAATCAATTGCTTGTTGAACACCGTGTTGAAAAATGTTTCTTACGAGTTTTGAGAGGCCCTCTGTAGGACCACGCCTTTTAACAAGGACGACAATACTTCCTGAGTTGAGACACTTACGGACAGAGAGAATTGATACGGATGCCTTCCCTAGCGTGAACCATAGCCAGTTCCCGTGTCATGGCAAGGACGCCACCCTGTTCAGAATGGGAATTCCAGTAACGTGTAATTATTGGCAGCCAATCTACAAATATACCTTTGACGCAGTATCTGACAAGGGAAAAGGCATCAAATCATTGCGATACAAGTCGCGACGCGGAGGAAAGACGCACATGCCAGTTGGGGCGTTGCCGCTCCAACCAAAGCTACGAAGCTCGCGGTATTGATGATGCTACCACCGGTGTGTAGTCCCTTGGACTCATCTTTGGCGTTGTTACGCATTGCAAGAATGGCATATTTACAACCCCACCAAACGCCCTTGAGGTTGATCTGCATAGTTAAATCCCAGATCTTCTCTTCTGTGTTCAAGGCATTATCGTCCTCGGGGTGCATGATGCCTGTGAGAGTTCTGGCTGTTCTTTTTCCACCAGTGATGACAGTGGATTGAACTAACCAGCATTGTTAAACTTCAAATTGTGAGATAAAAAAGTTCAGGTATAGTGATCGATAGACCTTACCATGATATCAAGCCTCCCAAATTCACCAACGGCTTTTTCAACAGCATTTTTCACATCCTGCTCTTTTCCAACATCAGCTTTAATCGCAACGGTTTTGACGTTAGGGAATCGCTTGTTAATCAATATAGCCCCTTTCTGTACAGATTCAAGATTGATGTCTACAAGTAGAACGTTCGCGCCCTCTTGAGCAAATAAAATCGAGGATTCCAATCCGATCCCCCTGTATTTTGAATGGCAATTGCCTCAAGCAGTTCATGTCTTTAACCACCAGTCACTTACGACCCAGCACCTGTGATAAGGGCAACCTACGTGCACAACGAAAATGCTTAATTATATTCAAAATAGAAGTTACAAAAAGTATACCTTGTTTTGAAGTCTTCCTGGCATAAGTGTAGAGTAAAAGGGCAAACGTATAACTGGAATCCGACGATAAGCAGGTTGTAAAGTGGGGAGCAAAGATAAGATCCAGTGGAATTTGTGGCGAAAGCACGTGCAGGCCAGTCACGATTGTGACTTAGGTTATGATTTACTTTAAGGACATGGGGAAATCATCTGGATAACTGCCGTGTTCACTCCCAAACATGTCTTCGAAATCTTTGACGACGTCTGGTAAAGAAATCGGGTAATCTATCGACATACCAGACTGTGTTGAAGGCAAGTCTGATGATACAGGGGATGCTTGGATACTATTATTTGACGAGAGACCAACAATTGAAGCAGAGAGCAGGTCATTATCTTCATCTTCCTCAGTCTCAGAGCCAGAGTCTTCGTGTGTGGCTACACTTAGAACTCCATTTTCACTATGTTGCACCAGTGGTGGAACTATCTCTGAAGATGTCTGCGGCGACCCAGGCACAGAGGTATGCCAACCAAACTGACGACACGTTGGCGTCCTGGTAGAAACACGTCAAAATTATAAGAACATCTGGCATGGGAGTGATGACATACTCAGCGATGGATAAATTATTTTCCGTCCAACTAATGCGACGGGAAAGTGGTTTTGATACGTCAAGCTCACTCTCGGTTGAGCTCTGAGAGCTTGGAATGATCTCTTTCGTGGAAGAGGCCATCACGCCGTCGGAAGATGGTGGTGAGGGTGTATTATTTCTTTTGCGAGGAGACACGCAAAATGGCGATAGGTATTGGCTCTGTGATGATTGAACATTGTGGTGCTCATCAGCATCTCCAGTGGGCGAAGTTTCTGAGACTGAGCGTCCCCTAGGAGGTACTTCCTTCTCAGATACTTTAGTGGTAAGATTGGGTAAATTTCGTGCGGCAGAGCGTTCTTCCATGCCCCCGTCTTGAGATTGCGATGAAGGTACTGGGTTCAGATCAAAGGTTGAACAATAAGATCGGTCATCTTGCCAAGTTGGCTGGCTCGTCGCGGTCCCAGGTGTTAAGAGATCGTTGGGTGGAATTCGATCATACCGGCTGGGCACAGAAACTGGTATGTGACCTAAGGAAGGAGCGTCGCAGGAGTTCAAGCAAGGAAGTATCTCGTAATCCCTCGTCGCGTGTGGATGTTGTGCAACAGAAGTAGGAGTATCATTGCAAACCTTTGGGCTTGGGACGCGCGCCATTCTCTTTAACGGAGGCGTTGTCGGAGGGGTTTCCAGTGGGTAAGCGGGGGGTCGTCTGGTAGATTGAGGCGTTGAAAGTTGATTCATGTGAGAACCGGAGGGGATAACGGCGGATACGGCGCATGTCGGAGGTGGTGTGATAGGCGTCTTGCGAGGTAGAAGAGGTGTCAGCTTCGTCTGACTTGAATCTGTAGTTGCAGTATAGTTGCCATATGTGCGCGCTTGGTCTTTGGTTTTCACTGTATCGAGCAGGCCCTGCACTCTGGTAGGGGAGCTGATTGCTTCTGTACCATCTACGCGCAGTCGTTTCCGTTGTCGAGCATCCAATACTGCCTTACGCTTACCCTTGGCAGGGACTCGGTGGAAGAAACTCGTTATGGGCTCCTCGCCAGTACATGGCATGCTATCCAAGTCGTGTCATAAGCGGAGTTGACACGGTACCTTCAATTTTAAACTCCGAACGACGCGTCCCTCTATGTCAGACGATACACCACCACAGCTCAAGAAGAGGAAAATGGCCTCAGATCCAACTCTCGCCCCAGTCTCTAACCTCCTTATAAAACGACTCTCTGAGAAAGCAAAACTGCCTACACGCGGCTCTCCATTGTCTGCTGGTTATGACCTCTATAGGTGAGCTCGTAAAACTTAGCCACGAACAAAGTTGACTCGTGAGCAAAGCGCAGAAAGCAAGATCATACCAGCTCATGGAAAGGCATTAGTTGACACACAATTATCAATTGCAGTACCAGCTGGTACCTACGGTCGCGTTGCACCACGTAGTGGACTAGGTTTGTTCATGCGTGCTCTCCATCAATGGGTGTCACCTTACCCCCGTCAGCTTCAAAATTCATGATTGATACTGGAGCTGGTGTTATTGACGCCGATTATCGCGGCGTAGTATTCGTTTTATTGTTTAATCTTTCAGATCAAGATTTCCAAGGTTATTTTTGAAAAGTTGCATTTTTCTCCCACACGGTTGACATTTATAAATAGTGGAAGAAGGAGACAGAATTGCTCAACTGATCATTGAGAGAATATATACCCCAGATGTTTTAGAAGTTGATGTGAGTCTCTCCTTTTATTGAGCCTGCCACACTATAAACTATCTTTTCAGGATCTTGATGAAACCATCCGAGGAGCAGGCGGCTTTGGATCAACTGGGGGTCATGGGGCTCTTGTCCAAGTCTTGCCTTCCCCTGACAGCTAGAGCCAACACGAAAGAAACTGATGAGACTGCTATCACAGCTGGGGACGCACATACTTCGGTAGATTTACTTCTGACGTGGAAGTCTTTAATTGTGATACGTGATATCTAATGGGTGTTGATGAGACTATGACTGTTAATTTACCCTTGAATAGCGGACCAGGACAACTCCAAATCTGCTCGACTCGTGCCAACCCGATATCCTAAACTGCTGTAGATAGAACCATGTGCCGGCTAAAGCTTCACCTAGAGGCGCTTTTTCTCCGAGTCCACAATGTAGAAGCCATTTGATGTGCGCGACGCATGTTGCAAGAGTTCTCGTCCAGATGAAGGTAAGGACAGATGCTGATATGGGGCCTCATCTCTGGCGCGATGTGCTGCCGGATGGACCTTGAGCGTGTTGACTAACTTGACCGCTTCAACCAGTCTGATGAGCTCCTCCACTTCCTTTTTCATCCTGACATGTTCCGTTGTTCCTTCTGGTGAGGGTTTCAGGGCTGAAAGTCGATGCAATCTTGTGAGCGTTTTGGAAGATAGGGTAGGTTTCGGGTATGAAGACAGCAGTTGGTGAACAGACCACGTTGGTTTCAGAGGGATGCCGCAGTCGTCTGTTTGATATTTCGCGTCGGATGAGCTCCTGCGTACAGCAGTCAAGTTAATGTGCCGTGTTCGCTTGAGGCATTGCTGAGCAGCCCAGTTGCACATCGACGGCTGGGAAGAGATGGCTGAGTTTAAAATTTTCTCGCTTTCTCCAATGTTGTGGACAGCAGTCCGGTCCTCTGGCATCGCACGTTCAATACAGAAACTTTTACCCGGTCAACTCCCTCCTTCACTTGCTGCACGTACCGGAAACCTCTATGAAGTGATATCCGGGGCTCCAGACGGAGGGGTCGGTCGGAAAGTCCACCAGATTCGATGGAGTGAGAAGCAAATTGAAGACTGCTACTGGCTCGTCACTCGTTCGCAATTTAAATCTGAGGGTAAACATGGTAAAGCATGGGGTAAGCTCTACTGGAAGGGTGCGTTCCCCTTGCCTTCGGGCTCATACACTCGGACTAACCAGGTTCACTACTCTCTCAAGACAAGCTTGTTAGTGAAAAGGAAGAGAGAATACGAGGCTCCCTCAAGTACACTTGGAAAGAAGGTATCTCAGTTGCAAAATTGATATCAAAAGATGTACGTCTCCTTTCCATACCTAAATCTTTAAATATTACTATAAAACGCCTCCAGCCGTAATACTACGTATGAGCAATAGGCCCTTCCCCAACTAGACGCGTGGTCGAGCTTTCAAAATACCTTTCTGCACAAGACTCAGAGCACTATGGCACTAAACAATAGGAGCGTATGAGATCAATCCGGCCCTATCATAGATCATGTATTATTGCATTTCGGGTCTGTCCTATTCAACATTGAATTTTGGAGACCATTCAAAAATTAATGCCCCTGTAAGTCGCCATCTGATGCTTGAGACGATTCGTCTGTCCAGCAGTGAACTCTTTCATACAAACATCATAAGAATAGTCCATGTAGTTGTCTTTAAATTATGCATCAGTAACTAGCGTTGAGGCATGACCAGAACATACGGATAGGATCGGGACCATCACCAGGACAAGTGTCACGGTTTGTGGGGCAACCCTCAGCGGGCGAGGCTTCGGGAGGTGTGTCCGCTACCAAGTCTCCCGTGCCAGAGCACCCGCCCTGAAAAGTATGGTATAGACCGACCCAGTGGCCGACTTCGTGAGTCAACGTCTGGTGGACTTGTGTCAGCACTTACACCTGGATGCCATAAAGATTCGCTTACCCGGCCAGAATTGTAGTTCTGTGATGTGCCTCCGGGGAGAGACGAATATAACATGACTGATATAGGGGAGAATTGAGTGGTACCCCAGAGTATGTAGTAGTACGAACATACCAACACCATCGTCTTTCGGGTTATTGGCATAACTCGAAGGGAACGTAGCGTATCCCAAAAGTCCCTGATCGGCCTTAGACTGGAAGCTAGTTACTATGTGATAAGATTATAGACTGGTTTAACGGGACATAATTCTAACCCGACAGTGAAGACGTTGAGGTCAGCGGGTCCTCCTTGACGAAGAGCTTTTTTCATAGTGGTTTGGACGGGCTTGTCAGGTCCAACGTTGGTGAACCAATCAGAGTCAAGGGTGCGCGTAACACCTGCGAGAACAAAGGTAAGACCTGTAAGCGTATAATCATCGTTCAGGACTTTAATCTGGGCCTGAATCTGGGAGTCGCTGTTGGCTATCATTAAGACAGAGGTTGTGACCTTAATCTGCTATGACTTACGGAACAGCCCCCCCAGCCAGAGCGCTACTTTTGCTAATGATATGAAAGTAGACCTTGATGGTGGCAGTAGCAGTATCAGAGTTGTTGATTAGAACTCTGTGGGCTTGGAAATGATTCTCCGCAGCTACCACCTGAGCTTCACTTGGTACTGAACCACAAGTCCTAGATCAAAAAAGTGAGATAGTGCTTTAATGGATGAGAATGACCATTCGCTTACCGACTAGCAGATCCACCAAGGACAAATGAAAGACTGAGTAACAACACATTATGAAAAGAATAGAGCATAGCAGACTTCTGTGTAAGGGGGCACCATAGAGCTATCGACGTGCTTTATAAATTAAGCCTTCACGATTTTCATTTGACTACGAAGTGAAATCGACATTGCGGCTATGGAGTTCACGTATTGGTCTGATATGCCAAGTTGCACCAGAATCAGAAACTTGTTTTCCACACTGGAGCGTTTGGCGACCCGCTGTGACCACGCCTTGCTGTTCCGCCGGAGAAAGATGGTAAGCCTAGTACCAAGAAAAGATCAGTGCATTTCTCGGGAAGCCAGTTTTGCATAATTGGATGCAGAGTTGCATGTGGTACAGCCGGTACTTTACAAATTGAAAGTTTTCAATACCACGTGATGCCTCCTATTCCAGCGATTTCGATGAGCGATCAAAGGAAGTATATGCTATTCCGCGTGGTCTGACAAGATATATATATATGTACATAATCCCTAAAGCTTCTATCATCTCTTTAAATAGTAACCCCACGGTAGGTTGCCATTTGAGACCTCGCACGGGTGACTTGACCAGCGGTAAACTGGTCCATGCAGCTGTCATCAGAGTAATCCATGTAGTTGTCTGGTGGTACACTCTGTCAACAAACTTTCCTCTTATGATCTGACTAATACGTACGGATGGGGTCAACTCCGCCACCGCTGCAAGTGTCACGGCCAGTTGGGCAACCGAAAGCGGGGCTTGATTCTGGTGGGGTATCGGAGACGCTGTCGCCGCTAGCAGAGCAGCCGCCCTGGAAAGTGTGGAAGAGACCAACCCAGTGACCAGCTTCGTGTGTCAGAGTCTACACCAATGACAGAGCATTAGAACATTTCTGATACCGCAGGGGAAAAGGCTAGAACCTGGCCCAAGTTGTACGGTACGGCGGTACCTCCTGGAACGGAAGAGAAGAGGAACACAACACCGTCATCAATGGAATTGCCAGCGTAGCTAGAGGGGAAAGTTGAATATCCCAAGAGGCCAGCACCTGAGCCAGAAGTAAAGCTGGGAGATCGTATCAGAACGGAATCATAACGAAATTTGATGAAACGTACCCGACAGTATACACATTGAGGTCGGCAGCGGTACCCTGGCGAAGGGCACGCTTCATGGCGGTTTGCTGAGAGGTGCCTGGGGCAGCATTGTTGAACCAGTCGGCGCTGACAGTGCGGGTAGTACCGGCAAGAACCCATGTAATGCCCATACTTGCATAAGCCGCATTCATGACACTAACTTGTGAGGTGATCTGGGAAGCACTGTATTAACGGTGAGCATATGTAAAACTTCAGATTTGAGGTGGGTTGCATACGGGACATTGCCACCAGCCGTAGTGCTGTCCTTACTGACAACATGGAAGTAAATCTAAATAGAAGGGGAAAATAAGAAACTTGGACAAATGTCGGAATAATAGTAGCTTTACGTTGAGAGTGGCCTGTGTCGTGACGTTACCGACTTCGACTTTTTTGGCCGCGAACTCTTTTTCCATCAACGCGACTTCCGCGTCAGTGGGCGTCGTTCCGCACACCCTGGTGGGATATCAGTATTTTGAAGTATACATTTCAGCAGAGGGCTTCGCACCTCCGTGTGGGGGGTGACGCGAACACCGAAGTTGCGCTGAGCAAGAGAGTAAGGGCAAATGATACGAACATGGTACAACTCAAGCAGGGAAGAGAAGTGCCATTCCCCGTTGTTACAGAATGGCTTTTATAGCAAACTTGGTAGTTAATTAATAGCCAGGATTTGTATAGATAGTAGTGTCGGCTGCAAGTCCCATACTGCCCCACGCGGATGACAACAAGAGGTAGATTGGTGATCGTGATAGAGAAGTAGGACACCGCATGCGAATAGTCCGCATGATGAATTTCGAATGTTGGGGGCAATACATGTATGAGTTGTAATCGTTTCGCTTCTGTGGACACAACGATCGATCAGGCTAGTGGTCCAAATCTTTCCATTTGATCTGAGTGCGAAGTTATCTCTATTGTCAGAACGTCTCTCAGCATCGACGAGTCCGAACAGCGGCGAGGAAAAAGCTGGGTGTGTATTTGACTGTGATCTGCAGTAACAAAGTACAAAGATGAAACAAAGATACCAACATAACATGTGGACTCACAAGTCACATGGTTGCACACCCATAGATATACTTTGTATCCGAGAATCCGAGAAGCAGCCGACAACAGATGGATACACTACACCATATAGTATAGTATGAAGCTGTCAGATTCATCACTAAACTTTTTATTTGGGTTGCAGTGGTGTCGGAGGGTGGATCCACTGCTCGGTAAAAATATACCTTATCATTCATAAGTAAGAAGACAGCGACCATGAGGCGCATGATAGCAAACTGCATGCAAAATAGTTGTTACGTGAAGTTTATCAGATGATATCAAGTTGGTCAAGTAGATACGACCCACAAACGCTGGTAACGGAAGGGTAACGGAAAGGTAATTCTGATTCGGACATCGGGCGGACCGTCAGACGCGTTGGTCATTGTCACATGGAGTTGTTATCACCTGCAGAAAAGGGGTGTTAAACATCGACATGCCATTAGAAAAGATGTTCATTGGAATGATGACAGCGGCGCATGCTGTATCATCGCAAGGCGCCCAAAGGTTTCGTTGGCAGATGATGTATGGATGATGTACAACATCATGGTATAAAACGGGGATGAACCAGCTTCTACCCGCTATTTCGATCATCGTTCCTGACTCTCAGAATAAAATAGCAACTCGAGTTCGTGAAGAGAAGAACGGAAGTATGTGAAGAAAACCCCAGGTAAGGACTTTGTTGATTTGGAATGCTGTTCTGACGAACTTTACTAGAACTTTGACCTTTAGGCAAGGTTAAGAAGAGGTAGCCTGTGAGAGTACTTATGACTTAGTTTGCGGATGTTATATTCCAAGGTCTAATCCCGTGTTACCTTCATTCACGTGTTACTCCGTCCCCAATTCACTCTTTGCAACTCCTTCCTCTCTGTTCGTTCGGAGTCGAGGGACTAGTCGATGGCGTCTCCTGATGTAATTGATGCTCAGTTCGACCGTGCTGTTGAGATTGTACAGGGTTTACCCAAAACGGGTCCAATCCAAACGGATTACGAGGAAAAGCTAACAATGTACAGGTAAACACACGCCTAATTCTGTGCCAAATTTCATCGCAATTTACAAAACCTTGGGCGCCAGCCTCTACAAACAAGGTACCTTTGTAGATGTCATGTCTGCTGCCAGCCAGTAATTTTTGTTCCTAGCTACAGTCGGCAATGTCAAGACACCAAGGCCAGGGATATGGGATATGCTCGGGCGTGCAAAATGGTGAGATAATGCCTTATGATTGTCCAACAGACTATCTGATACACTTACAGGGATGCATGGGCGAAGCATAGAGACTTGGATTTCTATGAGGCCAAATGGTTGTATGTAGAAGCTCTGTTGAAGGTGTGGAATCCTGGTTTCCCTGCAGTCCACAGGAAACCTTTTACTAATATTATTTGAAGGTGCTACGCAAATACTCCGATAAAACAGTTGCTATGACCTTAGTAGAAGAGCTGGAAAGCTATGGAGACTTTGGTGGTATCTCCGCAAGTCGTAAATAATGATGTACACTTGGTCAAACTAATATTTGCTGATGTGACATTCCAGGGACACATCATCGCTCAACTGACTCGGACACATCAGGCTCTACCACCTCAGATGACGAATCGTACCAAGTCCCCGTCCGACCGCAGGAGAATCAGCGTCAAGATGCCGAAACTCACATGGAGGAAGACAATTTCGGGGATGATGTAGCACGAGAACTCCACCCAGTGTCCAGGAATGAACGAGCTCCATCTCAACCACCATCAAATCGACCACCGTCATCATTATCTTCTCACAGGTACCGCACACCCCTCGCTAGGTCTGTTGCTATGTCACCACCACCGATACACGCTGTACCCGCCATGCAGCCACTCCCGAGCTTTGAAACGCCGTCTGCTTTTTCTGAAACTTCGCCTGTATCATCACCCTCGTTCCCAGCAATGAGCTCTTATGTCGGCCTATCTGAAACTTCCAGCGTTGGGGCTGTAACACCAACGCACGCTTATTCCTTACATCAGCCATATCACGGCTCACAGCAAATACACACAGCTTACAGTGCCCCCCAAGCCGCTTCTAGACCCACGCTGGAACGTGCAGTTGAGAATGTACAAGTTCACTTGGCAGCCTTGAGTGAAAGGATGGATTCTTTAGAAGCAATCTTGGCATTATCAAGGTCCCATGTTTCCTTGACGCCTAGATATACAGGTTCACCCAGGGGCCGTGGCAGTCCAAACACCGGTCGAAGTCCACAGTGGGATCTGGACGATCTTGGCATGTGGTCCATCGTCTTAAACCCTATTACTCACGGCCTAGATAAATTGCGAGAGCTCGCCACATTTTTTGCCCGAAATGAGGATCGATCACCGTCATCGATCATCATCCGGCGCCTGTGCTTAGATATCTCCTTCCTTGTTTGTGTACTCGTAATTACCAAGGCCTTGTGGAAGAGGAGCGGTGTCAGGAGACGTGAAGTACGCTTCGCACTCAGAGTTCTTTGGCGGGCGATTTTAGGAACAAAGCCGCAACGAGTCATGATGGACCATGGGACATAGGAGGATATTCAAACCCGAGGGGTAGCATGTTGTTACGAAAATACTTAATATTTAACGTGGATCAAAAGTACATAGAACGAAGTGCTGCTTGATTTATACGATTTTTCATCACACCAGAATGGCACCCATACCCATAAACCACTACCTGTGACCATGATCATGCCATGTCGACGACACATCGGATACAGTCCCCGGACTAACCAAAAGTTGCAAAGCCTAACATAAAACAAGAAATGATCAACCTACATGCATATCATGGAATCCAGCATTGATCTCGTCAAGTTTCTGATGATGAGTTACATACTCGTCAATTTTTACCTTACCACCGAGATAATCTGGACACAACCATGAATATCAGTCAGTGCCACCTAAATATTAAACAGGTGACTTCTGACCTTCTACTAATCCAGGGATCTCAGTACGTCCCTTAACGCCCCCAAACGCAGATCCACGCCAGGTTCGGCCTGTCACCTGGAAATAACACACATCGATTAGGTGGTTAACACCGAGGTCCGGCGCTAGTCTAACCCACCAGTTGGAAGCTGGACAAAGTCGTGCCAGTTATCGATCACGGCAAGTTTGTAGTAAAAACGCAACTCACGGCCTCGTGGAGATCTCTTGACCAGCTGCTGCAACTCCAATGACAGTTGACACGCCCCAACCCTTGTGGCAAGCTTCAAGTGCTGCTCTCATGACTTGAACCTAACACCAACGACCTCGGTCTTTGATAAACTTGCCTAATGATAACAGGGAATCTTACGTTGCCAGTACAATCAAAGGTGTAGTCCAGTCCACCGTCCGTAAGCTCGACCAGGTGCTCTTGTATCTTCTTTCCCTCGGGTAGTTTGGTAGGGTTGATGAAATCTGTCGCGCCAAATTTTTTGGCCCATGATTCCTTGTCTGGGTTGGTGTCAACTGCGATGACACGACTAGCACCGACCAGCTGAGACGTGGTGATAACTCCGAGGCCAATCGCACCACAGCCAAATACTGCGACAGACGAGCCCTCTGTGTGACATCAATTTTTGGTCAAAGTGCAGAAGGAAGGGATTGGTGGTAAGCCTACTGATGCCAGGCTGCTTCACAACCGAGCCCCAGGCAGTCGTTATGCCACAGCCGAGCAGGCAAACTTTCTCAAGAGGAGCTTTCTTGTCAACAGCAACCACGGAGACGTCGGCGACGACTGTGTATTGAGAAAAAGTGGATGTTCCCATCTATATGTCTTTGTTCAATGCCAACCCATTGCCGTGAACTGCAGGGAAGATGCTAACAAAATGGTGAATAGGTTGACCGTTTATCGAAAAGCGGCTAGTGTTATTTGGCATCAAACCCTTTCCTTGAGTGGCGCGAACTAGATGGAGGTATGTACGTGAAGAAATTTCACATCAGCAGTTGCTGTTTACCTTTGCCACAAAGGTTAGTCTTTCCGCTCTTGCAGAATTTACATTCGCGGCATTCTACCAGTCATTAGTGTCATGTTCCTTGACAAACAATAAACAGCTTACCAGCCGTATAGAGAGGAATTACATGATCACCAACCGCAACACTTGAAACACCCTCGCCAACGGACTCGACCTATACTCGTTGATCAGTCCAGATCGGAAGGACTTAAAGTAAGATTTGGCTCACAATTCCCCCACCTTCGTGGCCTAGAATGACAGGAAATAAACCCTTTATGATATCGCAGTCAATTTCAGGAGAATAATCATGTACATAGATATAGATATAGGCTACCTCGGGATCCTTGCCGCTGCGGGTGTACTCATCAGTATGGCAGATGCCTAGGATTTAGGTGTGTATTTTGTATCAGCATAGGTACCTACGGGAACAGCGACAAGTACGTGCCAGTGTAAAGAATGTGAATTCGGACCTCGTTAGCCTGGGGAGGGGCGACTTCTACTTCCTCTATCTTAAGGTCTTCGCCTGCACCCCAACAAACGGCAGCTTTGCATTTGATAGGTTTTCCAGCAGTGGACATGGTAGTTCAGAATCAAGATATGGGAAAACTTATCGTAGCGTGGAAGAAATCGAGTGTGAGCTTTGTAAAACTATTTCTCCGCGTTGCGTCAGTGACCGTGGGCCATCGCCAGACTCGTGGCTTCTCAGTTCTCAGACGATATTCCACTGATGCTGCTCTGGTACTATACAAATAACCCGGGGAGATCACCATCAACGCCTTGCTAAAACACAACAGATCATGTCACTGCGGTCATTGACGACGTTCATTCAAAGTTACATAATGCAAGTTGTAAGACCACCAAAACCCTTGTACTAGGTAGCAGTCTCGAAGAGCCCACATCGCCGCCTTGGACCATAATGCATAAGCGCATAGTAGAAGCATATGATGTCAGTATGAAGGTAAAGAGAGGACGGATCCGAACTCGCATGACAATAGCAATATTCGATCCAAAAACACATTAGCATAGCCGACCCAAGATCTGATCGCGAATGAACTGCGTAGGCTTTAAGCAGGTTGCTTGAATTCGTTGAGGACGGCGAGCGCCTCGGTGACCTTGCTGTTTAGCGCTTCGCCGTCGCCCAAGAGATGAAGCAATTCTAGATTGTCCATCTCCAAAAGCATGCCTGTGATCTTACCGGCCAACTCGGGCTGTTCACTGTGGTACAAAATGAATGGGGGACGTTAAGTGTGATAAGGAAGTACATACGGAGCAATCTTGAGATAGAGGACTTCTCCGAGCATTTGCTTTTGTTCCATGGGGCTACTAGCAGCGAGTTGTTCAGGTGTGATACCAGGGATCTCAGGGCCTACCGGGGCAGGTGCACCATGTATTACAGGTCCAGGTGGGGCAGGAGCGCGAGGTGCGGCAACTGCACCTTTGTGGTTAGGGTAGTTAACGGGGGGCTGTTGAGTAGGTCCTCGTACGCCGGGCACGGGTGCACTAGCCTGGGGCGGGGGCGCGCGGTTTTGAGTGGGCTGGGGACCGGGGGCGCGGGGAGTAGCACCGTTGACGGGAGGTGGAGGACCGTTAGTGCGGGGGATGGGAACGTTGGGATTCGTCGGCGAGCCAGGTCCACGGGCAACTGGGCGCGGAGGGCGACTAGTATAAGCAGGCATAGGGTATCCCTGAGGAGGTCCTTGAGGTCCTTGAGGATACCCAGGCACCTGGATTCCACCTGGTGGGTAGCGGGCACCGCCGCGAGGTGGCATGACACCTGGCTGACCATAGCTCATCATGCCACGACCTTGAGGAGGGTATCCAGGGCCGGGGGGAGGATAGAACATGGGACCATTGATATAGCCTCCTGGAATACCAGCAGCAGCAGCTTGTTGAGCACGGATATGGTTTCTCTGCGCGATCTGGCTCTCGAGCTGTTGTCGGCGGACCTCGCGACGTTGAGCTAGGGAAACATAGAGAGGTTTGGTGCCGGTCATCTTGTTATTCATCTCGGCAACTGCTTTGGTAGCTTCCTCAGGCGTAGAGAAGCAAACAAAACCAAAACCTTTGGAAATGTTCCGGTCGTCGCGCATAACCTTGCAGCTTGTGATGGAGCCAAAGGGCTCAAATTCAGCCCTCAGTTTGTCATCGTCGACATCATCCTCTAGGTTTTTGACATAAAGGTTGACGCCCTGATACTTATTCAGCTTCTCGAGCTTGGCTTGTTCATGTGCCCTGCGCAGCTCTTCCTCACGTTCCGCCTTTTTTTGAGCACGGGCCACAAAAAGTTTTTTGCCGTAGTGTTCCGAGTCGTTTAGCCCATCAACAGCCTTCTGAGCGTCTTCATGAGAATCGTAGTTGACAAAACCGAAACCCTTGCTCTTACCCTCATCATCAACAGAGATGAGGGCAGAAGTAACGTTGCCGTACTGAGCGAAGAGCTTCTCAAATTCTTCTTGAGACATGGCAAGATCGACATTCTTGACATAAAGGTTGGTAAACTGAGCCTTCATTTCATCTAGCTTGGATTGACGCTCTTTGCGGGGAACGTGGTGACCGACAAAGACCTTCTTGTCGTTGAGAAGCATGCCATTAACGGCCTTTATGGCATGATCAGCTGCCTCATTAGTCTCGTAGTGGACGAAACCGTAGCCCTTGGAACGACCCTGATCGTCAGTGGCGACCTTGCATGACAAGACGTTTCCGAAAGCAGCGAAAGTGTCATGGAGGGCCTATTAGACCAGAGCTTAAAAATCGACAAATCAAAGAGAGATGTGGGGGTTACATACCTTGTTGTCGATTTGCTCATCCAAATTCTTGATGAAGATATTACCTTGACCTGTTTTGCGAAGAGCAGGGTCACGCTGAGACCACATGATCCGGCTAGAAAGGGGGAGTTGGATAACATATTGACCGAAGATATATTACTTACCATGCATGGTTTTTGATCAGCGAGTAGTTGAGTTGTTCAAGAGCACGCTCGCCTATATAAGGTGTAAAAGCTGGTGTCTTGTCTTGTTTTATTAGGCTTACCATCGCTGGCATTGAGATAGTTGACATAAGCGTAACCAAGCGAGCGACGAGTGACTGCGTCACGACAGACTCGGATACTATGAGTGCAGGTTATTTTACAGCGGTCATGAGTAAATCGTATGAGTTTACATACCTTGCCACGGGACCAATCATATTAAAAATCTCAAAGAGCATAGCTTCAGTAACAGTAGGGTCAAGTTCTCCAACATAAAGGGAAGCGGAGGGAGCCGGAGCCGCCGATGCTGGCGGTGGAGGATTGTACGCAGTAGGTGCAGGTGCAGGGATCTGAGGGACGACCTCGGGAGCGACTTGGGGCACCATCTCGGGCTGGGCAACGGCAGGCGAAGACATTTTATAGTGTATGGTGTTTTCTTGGTATTTTTGGGGTCGTTACTGATTCTGTGACTTTTTACGACTAAACGAGTGATGAGTTGTACGAAAAAGCAGGGATTCAAGCTTCAAGGCCAATAAAACACATACTTGATGTGACAACAACGCAACCGCCTATATATAAAAACTTTTTTTTTATGTTTTTTTTTTTGAACGGCTTTTAGTCTGTGAGCGGTATCAAATCAGCACTGAGCTAAGGTGAGGAGAGAGGGGGGCTAACCTTTTGAGATGGAGGATGGAAAGCAAGAAGGATCCCAGCTCAGCATATTTGACAGATTTTTCAAACTCCGGTAGGACTGCACTGCAATGTGTAACGTTGCACTTACAGGCCATATTGGTTGAAAAGCCCCCCGAGTGTGTCGGAAGTATCTAAGGGACCGTAATCAATGAAACCGCTGCTCCAGTTATTTTGTTGTTTTACGTCCGACATCACCTAATGAAGTGATCAAATTCGGAGTTGTTAATTGACTATCATGTCATTCGGTAACGTATATTATAAACGAGTGAGTAGTTAGCAGTTTACTTTGCAAGACTCGTTCATGGAGGCGTAAAGACAGGCTGTAGGGACGGCTAAAGCTTGTTTTGTTTGCTATAAACCTACCACAACGGTTCTTGCGACGATCAATGCAACAGACTTCCTTTATACATGTCCTGGCCATCTAGCCGATCGGGGCTTTGCTAGTAGTCTTAAAGTAGAAGCTACAGGTATCGAGAAGAAAAAAGTGGAAGCAACAGAGGAGGAGATAGCAAGAATCAAGGAAGAGTGGGAGGAGAAGCAGAGGAAGAAGAAAGAGAAGGAAAAAGAGAAAGAAAAGGAAAAGGAAAAGGAAGGGGCTAATGCGGACAAAGAAAAAGAAAAGGATCGAGATGTTGATAAAGACAAGGGTGACAAGGCAAAGGACAAGGAGGCCCAGTCAAGGGGATCAAAGTCGACCAAGATAGCTGATCCTGTCTCCACGGCGGGGATACCGCATGAACGATACGCTCTGCATCGAGATTTCTTTGCAAGTAAGCATGAAATGCAGCTATTTGACGTCTGTCCATATATAATGATATCTCATAGTGCGACAGGCTGAACACCGCAAGCGTAGGCAAGCCATGCAAACCAAGGACCTTGCGCCCAGATTGCCTGGGGTGCCCAACGCGACGTTAACGCCAACGCCAGAGCAGAAATATTAGGCTGGTCGGGAGTTGTATCGGAGTTTGAATAGCTCTTGCTTGCTTGTGTACGGTTATCTCGCTGTATAAAAAAAAAAACATTTTCCGAGTGTCTGCACGCTGTTCAGAACGTTCTACTGTGAGTTTTATAACCGTTTGGATACATCTTGGGGCTGAAAGACTGTAAAGACTCTATGTTAATCAACGAGACATATAATTGAAACGAAAACAGAAAAAGAAATGAATAAAAATCCCTTTGTTCCTCAGCCTAGCTACACTCCTCTGCAACCACCATTGCCCCCCGGTCCTCCAATATCTCAGCCTGCTCAGCCAGATTACTCGGCGTATTGGGCAGCCGCAGCTGCAGCCTCTCATCATCAACAACAATCTCCCGCCGTTCAGTATAACCCACAGTGGGCTCCTTCTCAACCTCAGCCTCAGCCTCAACGACCTCCTCCAGAACAGAGTGCGCTCTATGCGAACTACGGCTATGGTACTCAATGGCAGCGTCAACAGCAGCAGCAGCAATTACAGCAATTACAAGCGCAGCAGTATCATCATCCACCTCCACCCCCAGTCGTCCAACCTCCTCCTCAGCCACCAGCACAACCAGGCTACAATCCATACCAGCCATCAGCCGGTTATCCACAACAATACGTACCTCAACCCATACCTGCTCCGCCCCAACCTATGCCTCAGGCTGCTTATCCCCATCCTCCAACTCATCAGCCTCAGCAGCAATTCTTCCAGCAGCATATGCAGCCTCAACAGCAACAACAGCAACAGCAACAGCAGCAGCATCAACAACAACATCGACATCATATTCCCCACACACCTCCACAACACCTCCCCCCTGCTAAAAGGCAGCGCTTCGACGGACCAAATCCGAACCGGCACAATCAAAACCAACACCATCCTCCACCGCCCCAGCCGCAGTTTCAGGCGCCTCCGCCTCCGCCACCTCAAAACATTGGGTCGTATGCGGGTCCTAGTGGGTCGGGTCGTGGCGCACCACATGGGATGAATCATATGCCGATGGGTTCAGGAAGGGGAGGAATGTCAAGTGGTAGGGGATCATCAGGCGGTCAGCGAGGAGGGAGGGGGGCGCCTATGGCGGGACCTCGGGGGGGTATGCCTGGAGGGCGAGGGCGAGGCGGAGGGAGTGGTTATCTAGGCGGGGGTATCGGAGGGGGTAGTGGTGGTGGACGCGGCGGTGGCGGCTCCGGCTCACTGAGAGGCCATAGCTCACGGGGGAATTTTGGGAATCAGAATCGCAGGGGTGGTATGTCGGGTAGTGGGGGCTCGTATAGTCATCAGGGGGGATCATTTCGTGGTCGGAATGGCCAGCATTCAGGACCGAACAAGTCTCGACATGAAGCTTCCTTTAGTTCTAGAGAAGGTCCAACGTCGAGTTTTGGCGGTGCGGGCAAAAAAGACGAAAATAGGCGGACGCTTACAGATTTCAAAATTGTGGGACTCGAAATACGCGACCTTACTTGGACTTGGGGTGCCCTTCCTTCTGTCTCTTTGAAAGCTGAGCCAGATCATGAAGAGGCGCCTCAAGATCGCCTTGGGGATTCACAGTCCTCTGTGGTTGATGTCAAGGAAGAGCTGATGGAACAAGATATAACTTCCGTGAAAATCGCGCCAGAAGAGTTATCCAGCCAAATTGAAACGCAACCAGCGACACAGCTCAGTGATCTTGAAGCCTCGGATGCCGCTGTTCCCGATGAACCTGATGAACATCTGCCTGGGATAGTATCTACCGAGGCCCTTCCTCCGCCCCCTTTGGAAGCCAATGCTCATACTCCCCCACCATCGCGAATACGGATATACTTCCATACGCCTGTTACAGCAGATGATTCACGTCCTATTCCACACAATGCTCCCCCATCCCTCTTCAATTCCACGCCTTCAGATTCCAGAAAAGGAAAGCGGAAAAAGCTGGAAGATGACGACGGAGATATTGAGGAAGAGCGGGCCCGTCCTCCACCTCCGCAGATGAGGGGCATGAGCGATGACAGGTCCAGTGTTGCACCCAGTATTGCTCATACGGAGACAGCTAGCGAAGCCGATTGGCTTATGGCTGCCATTGTCGAAGGCGAAGATGATGTAGAGGCCATCGCTGAGTTCAACCCTGCCCACGAAGAGGAGAATGGCGCAGACAATAGCGAAACTCACCAAGAAAACGCGAATCTGGAGAAACAGGCCGAAAATATCAACAGTCAGCAGAACGAGAATCAAATTGACTGCAATGTTCCAACAACATCTCCTTCTGCCAATGGTGAGTTTACCTTCATTCATTCTGCTGAGAAACACTTCTTTGGTGTGGACAGTCGTCCTCTGGGAGGACGCTGTTACCCGCACGCTGCTGACATCTCGCTCTCTCAAGGCATGCTTGGTGATGGGTATATTTGGCCACTAGTGGGTGGCGTCAATAATGAGCCCACTACCTCAGAGACTAAGAGTGGAGATATAAAGCATGATATAGGTGCCTCTCCTGAGCGAGGGACCACTGCGGCTCCCGGAGGCCCCAATGCAGCTGGCGAAATTGTTCCCAGTGCTGGGCAAACAAATGGTGTATCTGAGGGAGATGCACCCGTTGTTGCTGATACTGGAACTGAACCCGGGCCTGCGAGTGCTGTGCCTGAGGCTGAGCTGACTCATGATATTAGTGCATCTGCACTCAGTATGCCCACCTCCTCTTCGGCGTTGCCTGATCCCTCTGTTTCCGAATCTATTGCATCCTCACTGCATGTGTCTTCTGTTTTACCTGTGTCTGTATCCGATGCCATTTCTTCTTCTGTTCTTTTTTCCTCACAATCATCTTTTTTTTACACACAGCGTCGAACAAGCTACTGATGCTGAAAATGTTGTATTGCATGACACGCAGATTCCAGATTCGCCGCACGTTGCAGGTACTGTCAATTCGCTCCTCTCCCTGTCCCCGGAGCCCACGTTACTCGACATCGGTTCGTCCACGACCCAATTCGCTCCTCCTTCAGATGATGATAGCACAATTCTGGCCAACGGCAATGGTGTTGACCACTCTAGCAATCATGAAGAAATGGAAACTCAGTTGGACGATCTAGACACCATGACGCATGATCTGGACCATCTTGAGCCGCCCGCCTCTCCGACATCGAATACACTACTTTCAACCTCATCTGCATCGACGTATGGAGACTCGCCCATTGTACCCCCTGTGATCAAGCCTATGACCAAGGCCGGGAAAGTGCCATCAGCAAATCGCCTTTCTATATCTTATGCAGGCGGAAACCGGCGCTTAGTAGTGGATGCAGAAATCGTAGAGTCTCTTAAACTCTTCAGACAGGAAGGCCGAATTGAAGTCCTCTTGAACGTTATCAAAGAGGGGGAAGATAGTCTGAAAGGAATTCTGGTTCGTACATCTTGTCTTGGTACATCTTTCGATTATCGATTGCATATCAACAGGTGGAAGGACTTTCGGACCTCACCAAATCCTACTTACCTTTACAAACCATTCGTGATGAACCTGAATCCGAGGATGACCCAACACTGCCCCTATTTAGTAAAGTGTCGACAACTTCTACCCTGACTCTTTTCGTTTATCTGGACACTGCCCGTCCACTATCCGAACCGAAGTGGGCAAAGTCTGGGGATATCCAAGAGTGGCTCAAAAGCATGTTTGGACGCATGTTTTGGGTTGCGGGTGATGCTGCTGAGGGTTGGGAAAAGAAGATTCAGGTCGTTGATCCCGATCCTGTACTACACATCTCTTTCATGATCCTGATCTCTGTTCACTCATGCAATATTACCTCATAGCCTCCAACCATCTGGACCGTCTTAGACGGCTGGGCAACCAATTCACCTGCAGGCGTGCTCAATGAACGCCAGCGGTTCCTCAAGACACACATGACAGAGACAGATAACATTCTGGAGATTCTACTCCGGCTCGTACGTGGCGAACGCGCAACGGCTTCGTATCAATCCGGTTCCGCCATTTCTGCGCCCAGTATATCTGGGCCCCTACTCTCGGCTCTGTCTCAAAGCACCGCACACGGCGCGCAACAGACCCACGTATCACTTGCGGTGCTAGCTATTTTCCGCATGACTTTAGAGTATGCGAAACAAGCCGTCGGGGATAAAGGCAAGGTCGAGGTTGAGGAACGCGTGGGTGAGATTATCAGATGTTTACCTTCCCATTTGGTGTACAAAAGCCTTGATGGGATTTTTAAAGAGTGGAGGGTAGACAAAAAAGGTCGGTAGATCTATTGAGCTTTCGAGACTGAGTACAATACGCTTTACCTATTCTCTATCCTTACATCCTTACAATAAATGAATCTTTGAAGTACATACTCGTGAGTGTCACGCGTCGCTCACGGATAACGCCGACCTGTGCAACGCGTCAGCTACATCCCAAATTATTTCCAGTATCTCAGTGCTTCAGCTCAACCATCATGGTATATCGTCTAATCCTCTTTTATTTCTCAATCTGACGTGTATGCAATATTTGTTGGCAGTTCAGGAATACGTACGACTCGGACAACACTGTTTTCTCTCCACAAGGTCGTCTTCATCAAGTCGAGTATGCCCTAGAAGCAGTAAAGCAAGGATCGGCCGCGGTGGGGCTACGCTCAAAAACCCATTCTGTTCTCTTAGCTTTGAAGGTATGTAAGTCTTGTGTTTTCTTCTCAGTTCGCGTCGTAATCTTCGCCGATCCACCTGGTCTACCACCACTTCTCATCTAGCGATCGACGGGAGAGCTAGCTTCATACCAGCAAAAGATGTTTCGAATAGATGACCATGTCGGCATTGCCATTGCAGGTCTTACATCTGATGCACGCGTGCTAAGGTGAGCTGATACTAGAGGGAGGGATATATGATCAAACTCTGAGGGTACACTCACCATAGTAACTTTATGCGTCAACAAGCTATGTCCTCGAAAATGATTTTCAATCGCCCCGTTCCTGTCAACCGTCTCGTCTCTTCTATAGCTGATAGTACGTCTAATCCCATCATACTCGATTGCGCCCCTCAATCTCGATGTCTCGTTACCTTTAGAGGCACAAGTCAACACGCAAGAGTACGGTCGCCGTCCATATGGTGTTGGCTTCCTTGTCATAGGTCAAGACCAAACAGGCCCACATCTGTACGAGTTTTCGCCCTCGGGTAACTCGTACGAATATTTTGCCATGTCAATTGGTGCTCGCAGTCAGAGCGCAAAGACTTACTTGGAGAAACACTACGAGAGCTTCCAGGATGGTGCGTTCTGTCTATCTCATCTATGGTTCCCCTACATATCACCCCCTCGCCTCTCTTCACATAGCATCCCTAGAAGACCTCGTTCGCCATGGCCTGCATGCACTACGCGAAACACTACAACAAGACAAAGAGCTCACTGTGAATAACACATCGATTGGCCTTGTTGGCCCTGCGAGTGCCCACGAGAATGGCGTATCGTCTGCTGGCTCGTTCCGTATTCTTGAAGGCGACATCATCCAGCCGTTCCTGGATACAATGATACCGAAAGATTCAGGTGCATTGGCCCCTGCAGCACCATCTGCACCAACACCGGCTGTAACAGCAGGGCAATCAGGTGATGAGGATGTACAAATGGAAGAGTAGAATAAAATCCTTGTTCTTTTTCTCTAACGCTCTGGAAATATCAACGGCTCAACATCTGTGCGCTCAAGTTACTTGAGTATGTACTGCTACTTGTGTTTCACCGTTCCACAGCTCAACTTTTGCAATACAATTCCCGTCCTTTGCCTTCTCGTGTAATAATTAGAAATTGACATTTACAAATTGAGTTGGTGTTTTAAATATCTATTACTCAACAACTCTTCATTGCATTCTTAGTTGTTGTAGCAGATTGCCATCTTTATCCAGGTACACGCCAAAAACCAGTAACGCGTTTATAAACCACGCACTTGATTTTTTATCGCGTCGGCCACTTGTCGTTGTGTTGGTAAATTATAGTTAAGTATATGTTACTGAGTCTTACTAACTGCGGCCGCACAGCTAGAGAAGCTACTTTGGAATTGCTAGATCTATGCCGCCATCATATGATATTCCAAGACGTCGAGTGACACGATTTACTGGCCCTTGCCAGGGTTTCGCAGAAATCCAAACTTTAGAGGCTGTTCTCCACGACCATGTCTTCCATGTAAATGTCTGCAATCCAGAGGGAGTCGGAACACTGTTACGGACCATCAGCGCAAAGCCTTTCTATCCACGCCGTCAGATTCCGACGCGTCTGATTCCTTGAGGACATACATGTATGGCCAACGTTGCGTTGTACAAACTGATAGGGGACCGTGGAGCAAGGTGTTCTGTTGACGACAACTCGCCCGACCAACTCGGAAGTCCTAGGAAGAGCTTTCGGTTCTGATTACAGGCTCTATGCATTCGTCTCACTGTAAGTTGCAATCTTGGTCCCTTGCTACTCAAGAACTCAAAGTATTAGATCCAGGGGTTTAATATCACTTAATCAATCAACTATAGCTCAAATCTCATTAAGATTGACGATGTACCCTGTTGGGCATATTGCCATTTTACATATGAAAAGCCTGCACCTGTCTAGCAAGCAGGCTCACCTCTTGATTGTGCCTGCCACCTGCTGACCCACTATCCGAGTTGCAAGGGTAGAGCGTTCATTCAATTTATAAAGAGTAGCTAGTGGAAGCCATTGGTAAGTTGCACATTGCGGACCATCGATCCCCAAGTCCCCATCCACACTTTTTGAAACAACAACACAACTAGAGACGATTATCAAAACCATGAACAGTGAGCACGATTCTAGTTTGTGACATCGAACACTAAATCTGAAGCCTGAATCAAGATTTCCCTGTCGATTTATATCGCATTATATTTCAACACGTCGAGAATCACGACTTGACGGTCTTTGCCAGGGTTTCGCTAGACTTCCAACATGAAGCGGAGTCTATTCTCTATCTCAATATAGATCTTTGCCATCCAAAATGTAATCAAGACCAGCTTATTTCTTGGTGTAAAGCTGTTACAAATGTCCAGCGTAGAGCCCATCGTGTGGATCTACTCAAGTTTCCGTCCACCCTCGCCGAGCAATCAACCTCGGACGCATCACACTCCTTGCGCGATATTGACCGAATAATTTCAGGGGCGTTCAATGCCATCGTTAACCTGAAGCATTTATTCATCTTCGACAAGGGAGAACCCTATCCCCCCTCCCTTCACCCTTCTACTCTCGAAAATACTACTTTCCGCCTGAGGAGTCTTGCGGGAAATTCGCCTGACTTTGATGCAGAATGTATGTGGGAGTTCATAGTCAGACAGCCTGACATAGACTATTGGATTCCAACCCAGCCGTTCCTCGACGCTAGCACGTCTTTCCCCGAAAATACGTTAACCCGCCTGCGCCAAACGGTAATTGTCAAGGCCGAGATGACTGTATGTCTGGTTGGTCGACCCATAGAAGCGCTTGTACTGTTCTCGTTAGAGCCACGATTCACTAGGGATTTAGGCTCTATCATTATGATACCACTCAAGTCGTTTGCAGCAACTTTACACACGCTGGTCTGTACTCATGGAATTCTATATTACTGGTCAGCAGCAGATATGATTCTTTGTATTGCTGAGAACGCTCCTGGTCTGGTCTCGCTCTCTTTGGGATCCCTTGCTACATATTCATCTATTGTGGGCCAATCCAGACCCCTCACTGAAATATAACTGCTAAATTCTTTGACCGCAGACTCAACCTCAAGACCAAGAAGACCTTGTCAACGCCTGTTCCAGCCTAACAAAGCTCAGCATTCTTATTCTCAATACCAATATGAACGCCTTGTATCTCCCAGGTCATGATGATTTGGACCCTGCCAATCCCTTGGAAACTGGTGAAGACTGGAACGCGCACTCGTTAAACCCTGGGAACTGTCGCTGGATAGCTACAATGTTCTTTGCTTCTTGTGCACGGCTCTCCACACTATCGTTCCCATTTCAGTCTGACTCTTCTATCTTTTCTCAAGATCCTGGTGGGTCCATGACGTATGTTCGATCTGTCACTGACTACAATTTCGCGAAATTCGATGGATTTTACACCGTTGATACTTCTCAATGGTGGATGAGGTAGATAGGACCAGGCCAGCGGACAAAATTGTAAGGCTGTATGCACCGACGGAATGGCAGTGTCACGCGGCATCGATACAGAAAAGTGGAGATATGAATCATCACCATTAGCCGTAGTATGTCTTCGATTTTGAACTATACATGAAGAGAGTTTATGGCTTTGCTGCTTTTTAGTCCACTGATAGTGTGGGTAATTTGGGCTGCTCTGCAGGCGAAGGTTCTGTCAATCAACACGAGCTACTTGACACAGACGATACCTTTTTTATCGTATGGAACGGCAAGCAGTGATGATCATAGCATAGGCCATCATCACCTATTCGCTACAGAGCTGGTGCGGTGACCTCTGGCCTGACTCTATTAATAGAACTCGGAACACTTACGTAGAGATCCCTTTCAAGTACTCAAGCTCAAGCTCAAGCTCTACTCAAACTGCGTGATGTTGGGCATCGCTTTCATTCATCTCATTTACTCTACTACATCGTCTGGTTTCCAGTAAACTTGACTATGCACCTTAGCATCGCCACCTTACATGCTACAAGCTGTATCGAACTGTCTAGCAACCGTTTGATTGATTTATAGAACAGGCTTGCCCTCTTGATTACTTGCCAACTACGACGCGTTACCCGGGTTATAAGGGGGCTCCCAGCGTTTATCCAATGCATAAAAAGTGGAAGCCATGACTCGTTTGTGGACGTCGAATCTCACAAGGAGTCCACAACAAAGCCCCCACCTGAAGAAGGTCTCTGAAACTCTCCATGAACCGTGAGCACTGTTTTCTGTTCTTTCAAATATCAAACGATCAATTTGAAGCCCAAAAGATATACCTGTTAATATATATGGCGCTATCTTTTGGCATGTCGAGAAACACGATTTGACGGTTCTCGCTAGGGTTTCACTTGATTTCCAACATGAAGCAGAGGCTATTCTCTACCTTCAGGTAAATCTTTGCCATCCGAAATACGGTCGAGATCAGGTCATCTCCTGGTGTACCGCTGTCACAAACGTCCAGCGTAGAGCTCATCGTGTGGATCTACTCAAGTTTCCGGCCACCCTCGCCCAGCAGTCAATTTCGGACGCACCCCTATATGATATCGATCAATTAATTTCCGGGGCATTTAATGCCATCGTCAACCTGAAGCACCTGTTCATCCTCGGCGTCGGGGAACCCCACCCTCCTTCTCTCCATCCATCTACTCTCAAACAAGTTACTTTTCGCCTGAGGAGTCTTGCAGGAGATGCTCGTGGTTTTGGAGTAGAAAGCATGTGGGAGCTTATAGCCAAACAGCCTGACATAGAATATTGGGTTCCAACCCAGCCGTTCCTCGAGGCTAGCACGTCTTTCCCCGAAAATTCGTTAACCCGCCTGCGCCAAACGGTAATTGTCAAGGCCGAGAGAACTGTATGTCTGGTTGGTCGGCCCATAGAAGCTCTTGTACTGGTCGTGTTAGAGCCACTTTTCTCCAGGGAGTTGGGCTCCGTTATCATGACACCACTTAAGTCACTAGCAACGCTACACACACTGGTCTGCACTCACGCAAGCCTACGCTATTGGTCAGCAGCAGATATGATCCGCTGTATCGCTGAAAACGCTCCTGGTCTAGTATCCCTCTCACTGGGATCCTTTGCGGCGTATTCATCTACCGTAGGCCAACGATACAAATCCATTACACAGGTGTAGTCACTAATATCTTTGATCGCAGACTCCATCTCAAGGCCAAGAAGACCTCGTCGAAGCATGTTCCAACTTGAAGAAGCTCAGCGTTCTTATTCTTAATACCAATATGACAGCCCTATATCTCCCGGCTCATGATGATTTGGACCATACCAATCCTTTGGAGACTGCTGAGGAGTGGGGAACATACTCACTAAACCCCGGGAACTGTCGCCGGATAGCTACAGGGTTTTTTACTTCTTGTACACAGCTGTCCACCCTATCATTTCCGTTCAAGCTTGACACCTCTCTCTCTTCTAACAATTCTGGCGGGTCTATGACCTATACTCGTTCCTTTACTGATCACAGATTGGCGAAATTCGATGGATTCTATACTGTGGATACTTCTGAATGGTGGATGAGGTAAATTAGACGAGGCTATTGAAATTGTTGCCAGGCTATGGCAGTGGCCATAGCACCGAGTCAAGATATAAAACGGGACATGACGTACAGGAGAGGGGCAGATCATGTTTGTTTTCTTGATACACTACCTTTAGTCGTACTTCACACGTTTAGTTCGTAGTATGTCTTCGGGCTTTGGGCTGAGCTCCCCCCTCGATGGTTTTATTATTCCTCACACCGCAAATGATAGTGTTGATATCGTCTCCCTTGAGCTGCAGAGAATATCTGTGGCGGTCGCATGGAAAGTATGGATGGCAAGGAGTATCATCTAATGAGTAGTGGTTCTATGACAGCGTAATACATTACTTTTCTCGCTTGTTTGGCCGTCACGTGTTCCCCCGCTAAGCCTTTGACACCTGCGCTTGTGCCCAGATCTTTCTCCATGCTCTCGCCGCGGTGCCGGGCCTCCTGAGAGATATTAATAAATGTAGCATCGCGCTCAATAGCATTACACTCCCTGCTTGATGAGCAGCAGCCAATGGGACAGGGACAAGATAGAGCAAGGTCGAGATACCAAGGAGGACTTGAACGTTTGCCATTGTAAAAGCAGCGGTAGCAGCTGTTCGTGTAAGAGACGGTAGCGCAGCACGTAGGGCAGGCCGATGAGTAGAAGCCCATAGCAAGAAGATGGAGAGATACGTAGTTGTTGCCTGTATGAAGTTGAAAGCCTGAGTAAGAGAGGACAAAGATGTGATGATGAAGACTTACGAGGACGCGGTGGTCAAATTGGACGGTGGTTGGGTTCTCGAAAATGTTCCGCCACCAAAGGTCAGACTTGTCTTCGCTCTTCGCGTAGTCAGGAGAAAAGAGTTCGTCAGTAGGGGGTGCCAGGCGGCCACCCATGAGCGGGAACTCGTTGTAAACCAAACCGGCGTCGAGGCCTGCAACAAAAGCACCTTGATGTGAAGTTTTATTCATGGATATAGAACTTCTCATATAACGAAGTAACTCACCCGAAAGAGCAGTCAGAAATACAAGCCCAGTCAGAGCCCATGCTTGGGCTTTGAACGCACGTACTGAAGGGTTTCTTAGTGTTTCCCAAGTTTTCTGTGACGTTCCTTTAGCAACTACGCCACTCCAACTGGCACCCTTTGCATACTTCCAATCCTTGATAACGGCCATACCCGCGCCAAACATACCGGCATAGAGGGCGAGTGCCATACCAAGATGTGCGGCGAGGCGATACTGTGAGACGCGGGGGGTGGCGCCGGGTTGTTCCAACAGGGCACCGTCTAAACCGGACTGGACCATGTACCAGCCCAGAGCACCTTGAGCACCGATGAGAGTACCAAGACCGAAAAGCTGAGCAAATGTTTTGGGTGGGATCTTTTTGCGAAGACCAAAGTAAAGCAGGGGACCGACAAAGACAACGCCAATGAGTCTGCCTAGAATGCGATGAGTCCACTCCATGGAGAATATGAACTTGAAGTCGTCGAGAGTAGCAGAAGAGTTAAGCCTTGGGTGGATGCTTTCAGTTTATCCTTAATCTGCCGCTGGAACGACATACATTTTATATTCGGGTGTACTTTTATATTTATCAAACTCATTCTCCCATTCTTTCTGGGAGAGGGGTGGTAGAACACCAGTGATGGGACGCCATTCGGTGATACTAAGGCCGGATTCTGTGAGGCGTGTGATGCCGCCAACGACGACAATGGCCAGAACAAGAGTAGAAGATATCATAAGCCAGATACCGACTGAACGTGAAGGCAGGATAGGGAGCTGTGTTGGATCATTTGATGTTGTCGTAGACGAGGAGAAGGTGCGGAAAGAGTGTCTGTGCTTTGAGGCGGCTAGGAGCGACTGAAGACGGGTTGGATGGCGCAATGGGGTCAACGCTGGTGACAGTCTTAAAAACAGTAGCCGACGAGGAGACGCTGAGAGCTGGAGCGAGCTTGAACGCTGCCATAAGGGAGTTCTCCTGAGGGCAGCCCAAAACATTGTCAGCAGCAGTAAGCAGGAAATTGTGCACAGCCACTCAAGCAATGCTGCTCTCCCTCTCCCGTCGTCATCTCCTCACCTCACCGTCCATTCGTACATTTTCTTATAGCGCACTTCGTTGGAATGTCTCTGAAACAACACTGCAAGGCGAAGAGCTCATATCAGCCAAGTTGACGGACAAATTCAAGCCATCTCAACTCAAGGTACAGGATGTATCTGGTAAGCTTCCGACTCTCTATACTTTGGATTTCTCTCATGGTCTTTCCTTTACGTAGGAGGCTGTGGCTCATTCTATGCGATTACTATTGCTAGCGACGCGTTCAAGGGCTTATCTATCGTGAAACAGCACAAGCTTGTCACAGAAACACTCAAACAGGAGATTCAGGGCATACACGGCTTACAAGTGAATTCTCATACATGTAATCAGCCTTGCTTTCCTAGTTGACCTGAACTCATTAGATCAAGACGATCCCTCACTAATTCGCCCTCTTCCTTCTTAGGCCAGTCGATCCATTTCAGAGCCGGCGCGACTACGACCAACTTTATGTAAAGACCCAGTTCGATCGCATTTCACGCCTATGTACAAATAATACCCAAAATTCAAGCCCAATTTGACCCACCTAACTTGCAAATACACCCAGCAAAACCGACATACCTCAGACATTACGCCGCCGCCATGAATTACCCCTGATTGGGTCGTGTTGAAGAGTTGCGTCTTCGGAAAAGCCGCAAAAGTATGATCGTTTCACGGTTATACGCGTCTCTGTCTGGATCATCTATGACCTATTATGCGAAAATCATAGTCAAGTACACCCTATCACGGATACTTCTTGCACGTAACGTACCTCTGCCCATGAAAAGCTCTTTCTTAGCAACGCAAAAAAACGTTTATCTGCCCTGCGCCGTTTCTTGTAGCAAAATAGCACCTCCGTCTCTTTTCCTTGTTTCTGTCCTAGATCTACAAGATCGCACAACGTCTTGACTAGAAGCGGAAAAGTAGGTTCGAGATATACACAGTCGGCGGCAAGGATGAGGTCCGCTGGAGGTATTTCGGAGGGCAAAGGGTCCCCCCTTGGGAGGTGGAATAGGTGAATGGTGTGGCTAAACGAATGAGACAGGACACACCAATTGAGCTCTGCGACGGTTACATCAGGGTTTAACCCGTTATTGTATACGTTCCTGCGCATGATGTCAAGCAACGGGCTGTTATTGGGTTTCTATTACTAGTATTGGCTGATGAGAAGAGATGTAGACTCACGCTTGGTCCGTAATCCAGGCATGGGCACTACGGTTGGCAAGCTTCCCAGCGACAAGGCCGACAAGGCCAGTCCCACTACCGATTTCGATAATGGTACGTCCATCGAGGAAAGAAGGTCCGCGTTTGACGAGGTAACTTGAGAGGATCTTGAAGATCATCAAGACCGTTTAGTATGTACTGAGTGAAGCACACCTCGCCAGCTAGCCAGGCGATTCCACCGCACCCTGGCTTTGAATCAACAGTCAAGGAGATGGAGACTGAATTTTGTGGATGATGAAAGGCGAGGTGTAGGACTTGATTTTGGATTGAGCGTGATTGATTTGGGATGGTAAAAGATGCTACATTGTCAGTCTCCGAGTCCGTTTGGTGCATAAGATGGCGAAGGGGATTGAGAGCGTCGAGGTGCTCGTCGAGTGCGACATCGCTGTGAAAGAGCATAACTTTGATTATATAATACACTCATCGCTCTACTTACTGCTTGCATTAGGATATTCAGTCGTGAGCATGAAACTCTTGCTCTGTCTCGTTATGACTGCTGTAATGTAATTCTATATAGATCCATAGTTATATTGCTTGCGATATAAATTGATGTCCAGGTGGAGTTAGTAGGCGAGTAAACATGTACAATTTCTTTTTTTGACAAGCCCGCTAACAGTTGACTTTCCGTTAGCACACCATGCCCAACGACGGACACGAGGTCCTTTTTAAATGGTACGTGAACATACTCGCTTCTTTTAGCACACAATATATCACATACAACCTAGGCCACACCCTGAGCCGAAAGAGGTCGTCCTCTCTGGTGCTTTCAACAATGTAAGCCATAATTCGGCTCCATCTATCATCCATACTGACCCATGTATACAGTGGGACCGCACCTTCCATCTCACAAAAGGCTCCGACGGTTTTTCTGGCACTGTCGTTGTCCCATGGAACTCCAAAACTACCTATAAATTCATCGTCGACGGCACATGGATGCTTCTAGATGACCAACCGACCGAACTCGATCATGACGGCAACATGAACAATGTTTACACCGCCCCGCCTGATCCATCTCCTACTTCATCAACTCCTCTGACCTCCACCGTCAACAGTGATACCACAAAGGACAGTTCAGAGTCACAGAGTGCCCAGCAACCGAACGGTAAGCATGTGGCACCTGCGCTGCCATCCCGACCTGCCTCCACCTCGTCCTTTCCTCAGCTAGTTTCAGATCTTGCAGACACTGTCGCGGCACGCGACGGCACCTCTAGCGCATTGGGCTACGTTGCATCGGGTCTGGGTGCGGCCATTCACAATGTTGTTGGTCTAGACCCTATCAATTCGGACCAGGTAACCAAATGCTTGGTGTTTCCTGGCAAATCGAGCGCTAACTTATGGTATCAATGTAGATCGCAATTCCAACACCACTCCCAACGGCTGCGACAGTCCGATCTGAGTTTGTTGTACCTACAAATGCTGTATCAGAGACACCTCTATCAGCGCAAGATCACGCGTCCACGGCACCTGCACTTGCGGCTGACGACAACGCAAACCACGAACCTAACCTAGCAGTAGAAATGGGTCAAGTGGCTCCTGACGTCCCTGTAACAATTGTCCCCGTCAACGCACCCGAAAACAACACCGCCACTCCCGAGCCCTCTGCCTCTTTGCCTGCACCCATAGCAGGTGTCGCCAATCCCGAACTGCAGATCAAGGATAACCAGCCATCTACACATGAAATCGTTCCCACTATCAACGGTAACGATTCCAACGCAGCAGCCGTCAATACCGAGGTTAATGAAGGAGAAACAAGAGTGCTTGGTGCTGTCGCTGCCGCCCCAGGTTCAGAGCCAACTGCTGGCGGGAACATTTCTGAGTTCTTGGGAAAACCAGCTGAGCAACACAATGTAGCTAATGAGGTCGAGAAAGGACAAAAAGAACCAGAGGAACCTCTCAAGGCTATAGGTAATGGTGTGCATGCTGCTACCACCTCGCCACTTACGGAGTCGGCCTCGAAAAGTCTACAACCGGTTGAGATCCCAGAAACCAAGGACTCCAGCCCAAATGTCAAACCAGTCCTGGTTCCAGCGCCGAACACAACACCTATCGCCATTGCGTCTGACCAAGACGAGTCTCCTCACAACAAGGCCCTAAATACGCTGCAAGTAAATACGCCTGACTCGGGTCTGAACCCTGCATCAGTCTTGGTCCCCGAAGAGGTTCCAGAAGGGCGAAGTATTGATGCTTTTGGTCCTGTCCATGAACAGATAGAAACCACGGAAAAGCCTGAAAATGTTAAGGAAATTCCGCTGGACAAGGCACCCGCTAAGTATACCGATTCAGCGCTACAGCCACCTACAACGCTGGGAGATGTGACCACCGGAGCGTCAGAATCTGAAGCTAAACAAGGGACCCTCGAGAAGCCAGCGGAGAACGTTCATGCCCCAGAACACGCGAACAAAACTCCAGCTCCGGGAGTCACCAAGTCCCAGATAAATGGACATACAGAAGAGAAATCTCAGCCTGAGAGGCCGTCCACGCCTATAAAGGCCCCCATAGCGAAGGAGGCTTTCCCGTCGAGCGGTGGCTTGCCTTCCCCATCTGCGTCGCCGTCGTCGTCAAAAACTGGTACTGGCGCGACGCGAAAGAAGAGGCAGTCATTTTTTGGGAAGCTCAAGCATCTGTTCGATCATGATAAAGAGAAGGAGAAGGTGAAGGTGAAGAAATGAGTTCTGGTTCTGGTGTAGTTTATCTTTCTCTGTTGTCACACCATTGATTATCATTTCTTCCCCCCTCATGACTATTTCTGTGTCATCCATGTTTTCTACTTGGCTCAATTACTATCTTCATCTACTATCTTCATCGGTTCTTCGGGTTCAATATAATATATGGCTACATCCTACGTGTCGTATACACCGTATATTGTACACACACAGACTCGTTGTATGATGTAATCTCATAGTGATTTAATCTTATACGATTCTTATCTAGCCATCGATGCTGAGGATAATTCCTATCAGGGGAGAAGATGTGTTGGTCCAATTAACTGAGAAGAGGTATGTAACAAAAATCCCACCTGCGCCGATTGTCTCACCGCCGCGCCTGATCAGAACTCGGCCCATGTCCTTGTTAACAGAAAAAATCTCGAGAGGAATGGGCCGCACAGTCGTGGGACCAGAGAATACTGTACTCCGAAGAGATACCTGGACCTCAGCTGAGTTGCCTTTCGTCAAAACCCTACTCTCGCGCACAAAGAAGGAAACTGGTGATAAGACGTACTTAAATACAAGAACCAAGACAGACTCACCGAGGATTCAATCTAAGCACTTTGCCGGATGCGCGGTCGATCGTGGCGGTAAGTTTTGAGAGCGTAGCAGGCACATCTCTTGAATGGTGGAATAGTTCAACCTTTATAATGCAGAGGTTTGAACGCACCATAGGGTGGTAGAAATGCATATAAAACGTACAGAAGTGCCAGCAGTAATAGGGACTTGAATGTCGAATACGATGATCCTGGCACTAAATAAGGTCGCAAGAGGGACTAGTTCTGTCGGTGAACACAAAACACTTCCAATGTGAAGATTTACGGAATCGACGGAGGCTAGGTATAAAGTCGTATTGGTGCCTGCAGCTGCCCAAGGCACGTTTTCGTCGTCCACCTCAATGGCTGCGTGGCCTTCTTTTAATTAAGGTCAGGAAAAAGCCTTGCTTAGAACTTACATTTGACGATGCCTGTCTCGTCACCTGGTAAAATTCTCAGCTTTTCGCCAAGTTGCACAACGCCGCTACAAAGGCGTCCAGAGATGGCAGCGCCGGAGCCATGGCTTTTAAAAACATTAGATATGGGAATCCTCAGAGGTCCTGCGATGTCACGCGCTGGAGGCTCCAGGTCATCTGTCGAGTAATAAGTTCACATAAGCATAGCTCTGGAAGCTGAGCATACTCACCAAGCATATCCACGAGAGTCGGTCCGTTGTACCAGCTCCTGAGAAGTGTCGCATCATCCCCGTTGCGTGATACAAGGTTAACACCCTGAATGGCGCCGACAGGTAAAAACCTAGTCTTGCTAGGGTGAAACCCGGATTGTACAAGAAATGGTCGCAGAGCCGCACAGATTTCATCATATCGATCTTGGTCCCAGCCAACCTGAAAAATTCGTCACCAGACAGAGTCATGTTACTGACGGTTGTTCGGACCTGATCTAATTTGTTGACAGCTACGATAACTTGCGCAACGCCAAGGCTCCTGACAAGTAAGAGATGCTCTCGAGTCTGGCCACCTCGTTCGAAGCCAGCTTCAAACTCGCCGTTTGCTGCATCTACAACAAGCAGTGAGCAGTCCGCCTGAGATGCGCCGGAAATCATGTTTGGAATGAAGTCCTTGTGGCCTGGTGCGTCAAGGATAGTGATCTGTCGATGAGGTGTTGACAAAGACTGGAGAGCAATGTCCATTGTGATACCTCTTTGGAACAGCCTCAGATGTGAGTTCCCATGGATAGACAAGGGGAAACCAACCTGTCTCGTTCTTCAGTCGTGCCATCCAGATTCCAAGCCCAGCTAAAACTGCTTTTGCCAGCTTTGCTGCTCCCTCGTTCATTTGCAATCCGCGTTTTCTCTTCCAATCTGCCCAACTCATACAAAAGTCTACCCATGAGGGTCGATTTACCCGCGTCGACATGACCTAGTGGTATTGAACACGCTTTTCACTTAGAATGTACAAAGCTACTCACCAACGACAACCAAACTCACTCCCTTTTTGCCCTTCCCACCTTCGGCTTCAATAGCGCGCTTGGCTTCCTCAAGCAGTTTTTCCTTCGCGTAACTTATCTTAGGCGTCTCTTCTTGACTAGGTTCGCCATCCTCAACTTTCGTGAGATTCAAAGCAGACAGATCAAGGAGTCGCTGATCTACGCCTCGAAGCGGCGTCGAAGTACCAGACTTTGCCACAGCAGGGCCTAGCTTTTTCTTGATCGGGGTGTTAAGAGCTGAAGGGGGACGCGAAGACGAGACAGACGGCGTTCCAGAGGCCTTTTTTAGAGCCTTTTCACGTTCCTTCGCGGCTATAATTTGTATACAATATAATCAATACAACATGATACAATGAAAACAAATAACACTAGTGGAAGAAGAAGAAAAAACGCCTATCCCTTCGGAGAAGTTGTGGTCACGATCTTTCGCGAAGCCGATGATGATGGTTTACCACTCGACGATGCCAAAGAAGTCCCTCGCCGGGCGTTGATGACAATATCGTCAGGGCTGGGAGCATCGAATTTGAAACCTAGTGGGGGCGAAAAGTCTGGAACAGAGAGCTGCTCCTGCCGGTATTTTCTCGACTTGTGGTGATGTCCCTCTAAAGAACCCACGGAATGTGCTGGCTCAGAATCTGACTTGTGTTGACGCTCCTTCTGGCGCTGGCGTGATGACCGATCTTTGACCTTGTCTTCAGTAGATATTAGGAGTTCATCGACGAGCAAGGAAGCGAATGCAGAAGGCGACGCACGGACATGGGCTGTAGTGCTTGGGTCAAACATGGGCGGAACAGGGGTGGTAGGTACCTGATCAGTAGGAGAAGTATGATGCTGCTTTTCGTGGGCCTTTTTTATCTTCGCTGCCAATTTCGACGACTTTTTCTCAGTAGGAGGAGATGCCCCAAGAGGGACAACATGTTGTGCAGGGATTACTGGAGAACGAGAGGGGTCGGTCAAGGTGTAAAAGTTCTGATAAGACGTTGTTATAGCTGTTGTCGCTGTAGGCCCATTCCCAATGGGCGTGAGATACTCTGTTACAGACTTTGGAAGTTGGGCTCCTTTGTTTTGCATCGCCTTTTTCTGCGCAAGTAATGCTAACTTGGACGGCGGGCGGAAGGTATCAATTTCTTTATAAGGTTGTGTTGGTTTGCTAACAGACGCTGAAGGCTGTAATCGTGATTGGTGTTGCAAAGAGGTAGGAGGGATAGAAGTATCTTTGTCATGCGGTCGATGAGGAGTAGAAAGGGGTGATGCTAAAGGTATATGGACAGTCGGTGCAGGTACCGCTGCTTGGTCAACAGCTTCCTGATCTATTGCGGTTTGAATGGCACGCCGTACATGAGACGATGTGGAAGAAAGTATGACGCTCGGGGGGTTGAAGTACTCTTCATTTGCTCCAGGGAGATATGATGACAAGTGTGATGATGGCGAACGGGAGGGCGCAATATGACTTGCAGGTACAGTTGACTCTGCAGAGGGGCGAAGAGTGGGAAAGGTCTTCACAGACCCCACCAAGGCAATTCCAGAGGACCTAGAACTCTCACTGCGAGAGCTTGCGAGGCGCGAGCTAGCTAAGAGGGATAGTTTTGATTTTTTGGTGAAGGAAGCAGGACTTGCGGGCCGCTCAGTTGACCTGGAATTGTAGTCCGGAATCTCAGGAAGTCCCTCACTTGGAGGAATAGCCTCGGTGGCCGTGTGAGGTGTGGCCGTGCGAATAGCATCTGTCTCAGAATTGGTCAAAGATGGTGGTGGTTCAAACAACGAGAGCGCATTCAAAGCTGATAGGGAAGGTGAAATTGGAATATGGTTGGGATCAGCAGGATCCTTTATGCCGGTGGAAGGGTGAGTTGTTTCTAATATGGATGGTTAGTGGTGTACAAGAGAGATCGAGCTGTGACCTACCAACAACGTCTCCATAGGATGATACCGTAAAACGCGAGCTGGGCGCTTTTGGAGTATGATGAGGCGTCAAGATTCGGCCAGTCGTGTAGCGTGGAGTCATTTCCGTACGCTCCGTCTTCTCTGAGATGGTGCTCAAACGTACGGCTTTAGAGGGTTCCATATCCGAGACTATAAGTCCTGGTTGCTGGTGCTGAAAGACCAGAGGTCCGCGTGGCCGTTCCACACTTGTAACGCTGTCTTGCATCTCGTATTGGTTTGGGTGATAATATTCAGAATTGCTAAGGCCATCTTCGTCTTCCCCAGGGACGGGTGGAAGATCTTTACTGAGATTAAGGTCTAGGCACGACAATGAATATCTGGAGAGCTTGAAGTCGCAAGAGGATAAGAGACTGTAAAAAGAGGAAGCACCTTCACATGTCGAAGACCAAGTGTTATACACCGTACGCATTCGTCAAGAGGTGGTTGAAGAGAAAAGGGCGAACGAACAAGGTAGATTACACTGGACTGAAAGCTTACCTTTACGATCGCGCGCTGACTGCCTTCTCTGTTGTTCCTCTGAGCTACATATGAGTGCTATCAAAGGATAAATCGAGTAAACTGGCTGACCAATGGCCCACTGAATAGCTTTCTCCTCATCAAAAAAATAATGCCAAAGTGTATCCTTGATGTCCTTGTCCGAGAGCCCGGAGACCCGTTCATCACCAAGTACTGCTCTGACCTGTTCTAAACCATGAAGAAGTCGCGCTTGCAAAAAAGTATGATTCAACAGCACCCATAGGCAACCTTTAGCACATACCATGATGCTCGTCGGTCATGTCTTCCTCCCCCCCATCTGATAATGCATCGTCGTCGAGTTCATCTACATAGAGGTGATCAGCAACGTTGATCATGCCCAGATAAGAACGAAACCTTTGATGTTTATGTTCCGAAAGTCTCTGTGACGAGACATTAGTTTTAGTCTTACAACTTGAGTAGTCGAGAGATAAGTGAGCTAAGGAATTACATCACCAAACAAAGGTTATATTGCACATAGCAAATAATAAAATAAAATAAAAATCCCCAAGCTAACACCCTCACAAACACAAACCACCCAATGTTCTCCGCGATACGTGCAGCTACGCGTCCATCCCTTCGCGTAAGTATCTTACAGACATTCGTTTGAAGCTATCCTTCAACTTATCTTGTGTTGTCAAGGCTTTTTCGACCAGCACTTCACGCGCTTCTGATTTGTCCAAACTTACTCTTATTGGCCACCTTGCCAGGGATCCTGAAACTCGTCACACTAAGAATGACAGAGAATTCGTGACGTGCGTATCCACCTTTTTCAAAACATGTATATTCTCATGTAAATGGCATGACAGCTACACCGTTGCGACTCAAAACTATCCCCCACCTCCCCCTGACGCCAACGGCGGTTCGTGACGATATTCAATGCTCCGAAATCATAGCACTCAACCAGATTATAGAAAGAAGACCGGCCACCGCGACCTTTCATCGCGTTTTGTCTTTCCAGGAACATTCTAACAAATACCTTCAAACCTTGAAAAAAGGCAGCAGGGTTTACGTAGAAGCCAGTTTCGAACTTCGCGAGCCAGATGCGGGCGCGGACCCTACAACCCCTTCCGGTCAACGCCAAATATTCCTGAGACATGGTTCGTTCAGCCCACTTTTACTGTGATCGTGTTTAATTTGCGAGTCTAGAGAATCTCAGGGTCCTCAACAGGCCCAAGAATACAGAAGTTGCAGAGGACCAGACTTTCTCTTGATTACTTCACCACTCAACTAAGCCTATATCTACAGTCTTTAATTCGATCGTATCCCGTGAAAGCCTACTTTATGTCATGACTGATTCACTGTTCCTCTCGATTCTCAAAAGGGGATTCGGTGCGTCCATTGAACTCGCTAGGACCAACAATATCTGTAAGCCATTCCTTCACAACCTGTGATCAATCATTTTCCCAATGTATGCATCATTCCAATAACTACTCACTTTGCTTTCACGTGGTCCACCCATCGGAACAGGCATCGTGGGTGCAGGAGGATTGTTTTCCTGGGCCAATTTTTTCAAGTAATCTCGAACTGTCGTGACAACAAGCTGAAATCATGACCTGAGCCACTAAAATTTCGCAATGGATGACATCACCCTACATTATGATCCTCTTGCGAGGATCCAGAATAGCAAGCAACGACTGCGATCGGACAACATGGAGCATTCTTTCAATTGATAGTCCAAAGTCAACAAATCGTGTGCGAAAAGGCACAGATTAATTACCTCCAGCCAAATTGGAAACGCTACCATGAATACATTTAGAACGGGGTTTATATGTCGGATGGGTAGAAGGCCACAGAAGACTGACCACCACCATTAACCCGGAAATCGCCTTGAATGCCCATTTGCTTTGGTGTTTTCCCCATTGCACTCATGCCTTTCTCGACGTAAAAACTGGAGTGACCCGTTCGTCGCACGACACTGACCATGCCTTCGATGCATGTCCAGCTGTCCATGCTAACGTCACCGATTCCACTGCTATGTCCTAAATCTCCAACAGTGCATGCGAAAAGCGTGTGACCCGCGATTGATTGGATAGAGATGACAAGCCCCTTGCCTTTGACGTGGCGAGAAGTCGCGCGGAAACGTTTCCGCAGTGAGAGACCCTAACGCCGTATATCGAATCATCGTTGACGCCTCATATCTGCATAGACATATGGCTTACAAGAGTCACTGCGTCTGATGCCGAGAATGACGGAAAACGGAAATTGTTCTCTTCTGAAAGTGTTTGAGTAGCAAGCTCTGCGTCGGTGGGTGCCATGGAATGAAACCCGCTGAACATAAGGAATCGTGCAAAGGACGTTCTAAACTTGGAAAGTGTTTCTTTGGCTCTCGATCAAGTAGGAGAATCAACGAGATGAAGACAGAAAACCAAGACCAGGCAGGGGAATGGAGCAGATGAAAACAAAATCACAAACATCGCATGGAAGTTTACAACGAGGCAAGTTTATCTAATATGATGGTTCAGTTCCACGTTTTCTAAGGGACGCCCTCCATATAATAAGCGACGTTGAATCCAACCATATTCCGCTGAGTAGCCCCTAAGTTTAAATGTGAATGGCCACACACTCGCACAAGAGCAACCTATAATATGCTAACCTAGATATATATTAGATCTACAATTACCTGCAGCTGTAAAAAAGCAAAGAGAGTCGGCTCCATTTGAGATAACGGAAGTATTTGTCGTTGCGATCAAGGTTCGGATTTGTCGTTACCCGGTTGGCCCGATGTTGGATGAATACCAACGTTCCCCTCCTACATAGTGCACTGACACAATGGAATTTTTCAACGACCTTGGTACAGATCCCTTAAAGCCCTCTCTTTTTGAATTGGTTGCCCAAGAACAACTTAGAGACCTCCTTCAACCTGCCTTGAAATATGTCCTTGCTGTAAACAACACCGTCGTCGTCATGCGACCGCGCCGAACTTACAGGTCTGCATTCAGGTATTCGCTCAAAGGTATCCAAGATACCTTCTACGGATTGTTAACCGACATGAAGAGTTCTATGCTGCCATTATGGTCTTCGTGGAGCATTACTATCTTCGGAAGTACAGTACGTTCTGGGCAATGTTTTGCGAATTTCTAATCCAACAATGCATTTCTGCACCAGACGCGTCATTTTCTGAAAATTTCTATGGGCTTAAACGGAGGCGTCGGCCGTATATTGAAACAGAAAGAGCTAGGGCTGCAGTTGGCGATATACCTGCAGGTGAAGCATTGCGGAGTCGAGAAATATGGCGCTCATTACTTCTCCTTGTACGCCTATCTCCAAGTCTTACGAATTATACTTCATACTATTATGTAGGTTGCCATCCCGTATTTGCGAGCAAAGGCGCAGGACTACTATGAGCAGTTGGGCGGCGGAATCAGTGCTGACATCCTAGACGAAGGTACGAACACGAGACAACTCCAGGCTCTCAATGAGAATGTAATATTGCCCTCATTCCATCTCTCCCCCCCCTCCCACCGTGCGCTGAAATTGTGCTGCCGTAGACATTCAAAGCACGACTTAACCGAGGTTTTAAGAAGGCTTACCCTTGGCTTAATGTTTCTTTTGAAACGTGGCTGCTTATATGCAATATGGCCTTTTTGTTTGATCGAACACCATTTTATCGGCCTTGGCTGTCCTGGATAGGGGTTGACTTGCGTCGCCTTCGATCCGAAGACTTCGTAAGTCAGTTGGTGATAGTCGTGCCGACATACTGAAAACATGGTCTTTTAGCGTGCCGCAGCATTATCGGCGCAGAACAATGTGTCACCGAATAAACGACATGGTATTATCTCGTACATTCGACGTTCTCTCGCTGCCTCGCCTTTTGTGTTACTGGACTCCCTACGGCTCCTTTTGCCGACAGCGATATTTTTCGTCAAATTTTTGGAATGGTGGTACTCTCCAAACTCTCCTGCCCGCTCGCTGTCAGTCTCACCACTTGGCCCTGCCGTACCCCCGCCACAAATGCTGCCTCCGCACCCTCAAGGCATCCATTTCAACAAGGACAGCTACGGTATATGCCCGCTTTGTCAAGAGGGCATTAACAATGCTACAGCGCTACCTTCAGGCTATGTTTTTTGTTATCGTTGTGCATATGATCAAGTAGAGAAGCATGGTAGATGTCCTGTTACACTGCTGCCTGCTCGGGTTTGGCAGCTAAGAAAAGTTCTTGTCTAAGGCAATGACACACGTTTGTCAATTCTGTATCACTCCATCGATACTTATCGATTTTTCTTTTGCTCCTGATGTTAGAAGTGAAATTTTTATTATATTGCATATGTACTTGATCAGGCACGTGCGTGTAAGTGGTTTCCCCACCTAGCTACCTACTTCAGCTTTATCGCGGGTTTCCTTCAAACAAATGGATCTTCCCAAACAACTGGCCTTGTAACCTGACAAGGATCTTTAGGTTGCTCAATCCTATATACGCATATAACCCTACTAGAAAATGAAGGTGAACTATGCTACCCTCTTACCCGCCTAGATCAAGCCTGATTTGGATACCTGCTTCCAGTTCGGCAAACATATACAGGCGCAACAAGTACCGGGGTGGTCTTCGTACTACCTCGATTACAAGTTCCTAAAAAAAATAATATCCTCACTCGCTGCCAATCGCCCTGCATCAGAAGCAGCCGCACTCGCATCAGGGATCCGCCCTACCGACCTTTTGGGACAATCGGCGTCTGTAACACCTAGTGCATCGCCCCGGAGCCCGTCAAGTATACTTGACCATGGCCTACGTCGTCCCCCCATATTTCCGGGTTCTGGACAAGATTCTGATGGGGGCCCAGACGTTCAAGCACATAAAGCAGCATTTTTCTTCAAGCTTGAACGTGAACTGGAAAAGGCATGACATGAATTTCTCATCCAGTCATATAATTCTAACTAGAGCAGATCAACGAGTTCTACCTACAAAAAGAAGCTGAACTCAAGCTGCGCATGGAGACGTTACTTTCAAAGCGCCGGGCAGCTGCGATGCGTGGCCTTCCCGACGCAACTTATGACGTTACCCAAAATCATGTGGAGTGGAGTGCCGTAGAGGAAGGGTTCCGTCTCCTGGAAAGAGATCTTGGGAAACTGCAGGTATCCACTTATACGTCCAGTCATCCTCTGTATTTATTGACTGTGGTAAATCCATAGCAATACATTGAAATCAATGCCACAGGCTTTAGAAAAATCCTGAAAAAGTTTGATAAGCGCTCTAAGTCGACAACAAAGGAACTATATCTATCACGTCAAGTTGATGTGCAACCCGTGTTTAACAGACAAGTGAGTGGGCTCCAGAATCGTACCAGTATCTCGTTAAAGCTGTTCCCTAGCTTATATCTGAACTATCAGATACTGTAGCGATCTGTCTTTTGGACCTCAGTGACCTATCATCAGGAATCAAGTTTGAAGGATCTGCTGCGAACGACATTTTTGCGCAGCATATCCTGACAGAGCGGACACCCCCCACAGGGCCGTACAGAGACCTGGAAAACAATCTTCGGAAGGCTGTTGTAAATCATGAGCCAAGCTCCATCGCTGAATGCGTGCGGTACTCCGACTCATTGGTGGAAAGCAATGGAGGGAAACCGATTGTCACACGTATCCTTTGGAACATCATCACTGAAGCACCCCAGATGACGGATTTGATTCTTACTTCACTCTCCTCCCCTTTCGATTTCCATTTCATTGACGACATAAACGGACGCACCTGTTTACACCAAGCCGCGATTGCAGGTGTGTTGCCTCTTGTCAAGCTCTGTATAGCACAAGGCGTGCGTGTCGACAAAACTGATCTATATGGCCGTACTGCTCTCCACTACGCCTCGACGAAAGGACATCCAGACGTTTGCAAACAACTCTTAGAGGCACATATCCCCCAGAGTACCCTCGACAGGGATAACTATAGCCCACTTGTCTATGCCACCATGAAGGGTAACGTAGATTGCGTTCGCGTATTATTAGATGAGGGGAAGGTTTCAGCGGAGCCTACAACACCTTTAGACGACTTAATCCCACTGTCTCTGGCTTGTCAATCGGGACATGTGAACGTTGCCGTCCTGTTGTTGCAGTATGGGGCCCGTTGCCTGCCCAATAGTAATGGAGAGTATCCTATGCATCTCGCTGCACGAGAAGGCCACGACAAAGTGTGCGAGTTACTCATACATCTTGATGGTTGGGACACACCAGATAAGTATCACGAATGGACACCTTTATTTCATGCAGCGCGCTATGGGATGGATCGATGTGTCCGGATACTGCTCGAAGCTGGTGCTCGCATTAACACTGCCGATGAACTAGGGCATTTGGCCGTGCATTACGCGGCTTGGTATGGTCATCATATTTGCCTCACGCTCCTGCTTGATGCAGGGAGGAATGCACCTATCCCTTCGCAGCCTACGGTCAACACCGATTCTCCCATCTCAGAGGTTACTGAGAGATCAGAGTCCGATATCGATTTTATTCCGTCCCTATCTCTTCCCCCACCTATCATGCCCCACCGTGTGTACGGACACAACTATTTGGATAAGAGTTATCTGGTCCAGGTAATAATTGGCCGTACCACTCAGAACCGAAAGAAGTTATCTGGGGTGCGCCTCCATCATCGTCTGATTAGCCCAATATTTGAAGACGAATATCTTTTGACGTCAACGCCACTGAAACTAGTTATGACATCCGGCCCGAACTTCAACTCGGCACCATTCAGCGTTTCCCTCCCTCAAAAACATGATAAGGAGATTTTTTCGTTCCAAATCAGTTCACTGGACAATCTATCACTAGAGTTTTCGGTTTATCCAAACTTCGGTACTAAGACAATTGGCCGAGCAGTGGCGCTCCCATCTCTATTCCAGGAGCTTGAGAATAATAGTGCATTTACGTTACCGATTTTGGATACAAGGTTGCATGTTGTCGGAGAGGTGAGAGAAATTTTGAACTTCACGAATAATACTGACGAGCTTTAGGTTGATTTTGAGATAAAAATCGTAACTCCCTTTGAAGGTGTGACACTGGAAGTCGGAGGCGATGTTGAAACATACTGGAAGTCAATGGCTATGCCCCCAGCTGCTCTTCATGCAGGTGCACCGAAGTGGCCCCACCGGTCCAGTTTGATAGGTACCGCACAGGCTTCGCCTTCTGTCCATTCCATCTCTAATGAGGGAAGCCGATTCTTGACTATTTCATCTCTGGAAGGGAGTTACATCTATGCTGTAGTTCAAGTTACACGAGATTCTCAGCCTGTTGTTTACTCGGACTGGTTGTTACCCATCAAGGATGCGGATATGGGGGTCTCCGATGTTACACTTCGACAATTTGAGTCTCTTTCCAGTCAGTCAGAAAGAGGTGTATCTTTCATCAAGGGCATCAACGTTGACGAATGGTCTCTGATCTTGAACCGGGCAATGATTTCCTTAGCTCAACTTCTCGAGGTGTGTGTTGAATACTTTTGGATAAGCTGCTACGCCTTAGGTGTCATCTCTTAGTTGCTTCCCCTTGGGATCAACATATGCCTAGAGTTGGCTTATCCTTCAAGGTCAACTAAAGGACAATATTCTCTCGGTCGCCGGTTCGACCTTAATGACTTCGTGGATTCTGTATTACGAAACATCTATGATACATCGGCATCGTTACACGCTCCGTATGCACGCCGCAAAATAGCGTTCGCATCTTTTTCTCCTGACGTATGTTCGGTTCTAAACTGGAAACAGCCAAATTGCAAGAAGCAGTCTTTATCACATCGTGTGTGAAACTTATCGACCTTCCTGTAGATCCTGTGTTCTTTGTATCTCGTTGTGGGAAGAGTGGAACCTGCTCCCCAAGCCCAACAGCTTTAGGCGCTGAGGAAGAAGATGACACCCGATTGTCGAGCATTGGTGCGGCTGTCGAGTTCGCGAGGACCAACAATCTCTTAGGCGTCTTTGTTGATGCTAACCTGCTTGTGAGTGGTCATTTCCTGTTCAGGTACTGCAGAACTTTCATGACAACTGCGAATAGGTTCAGGTTCCATCTCTGATCCACGGCATTAGGAACGCCGGGCTCATAGTAGGCACGCATGGAGAGTTGATGAGCCTGGAAAAGCTATCTACCATGTCTGGCATCGAGGGGACAGCTGATGCAGTTCTCAATGGCGGCAAAATTGTGTTTATGGACCATTCGGTGCAAGAACTAATATGATGATGGAGCTATATTTGTGAGTCTATGCTGAAATATGCGATGAATAATGTACACATAAGGTAGAGTTCTCGGGTAACCTCTAGCCTGACAATCTACACAATACGAGTTAATATACTTAATCATATATGGATAGCTTCTAAACTGATGCTCTGTACAAAGCCGCATAAGAGCCGTTTCGTTTGAGGAGCTCTTCGTGAGTGCCGAACTCTGTAATTGTCTGCCAATGACAATCAGATATGGTAAGCTGATATATGAAATCGACATTACCCCGTTCTCCATCATGGCAACCTTGTCCGCACGACGAGCTGTTGAAAGTCGATGTGTAATGAAAATCACGGACTTTGCCTTCTGGCCAGAAGGGGCTCTAGATAATTTCTCGATAGTGTCAAAAATTTGATTTTGTGCACATGCATCCAACGAAGATGTCTATCCGCCCAGAAAGTTGGTTTCTGTCAGATTAAAAGAAGCGATATAATGATGCAAACACATACAGGCTCATCGAACACAAGGAGGTCAACTTCTGGCTCACTAGCCCTCATGAAAGCACGAGCAATCGCAATCCGTTGCCACTTCAAAAAGGTTTCATACAAGAACGCTGAAACTCGGAAGCACATACCTCTCCGCCAGATAAACCATGATGAGCGGAATTTTGACGAACACTCATTCCAGGATACGATATGCTTTCGAACCCCGGGGTGGCAAGAGGAGTTTGCAGCCCATAGGGTAATGATGCCACAACTGTGTCGGCCTCTGCCAGGTGAACAGCTTTTTGTACAGCAGAATAGTCCTCCAGCTGTGCAACATAACCAAGACCAACGTTTTCCTTGATAGTCGCATCAAATTTGGAAAAGCCTTGAAATACCGCACTAAGATGTTGATGATAGTCATCTGGATGGTAGCGGCGTACGTCGACGTCATTAATCTTCAAGCTCCCCTCATCAAAATCAATTATCCTTAGTATGATCTTGGCCAGGGTGGATTTTCCTGTATTTAGCCAAGTCAAAAAAAAAGTTTAGAACCCCGATCTTGTATTTGACTTGCCTGATCCGTTATAGCCAACTATCGCAAGACTTTCTCCTGCTGCGAGGGAAAATTGAACCTTTTTTAAAGCCGGTTGATCGCTTCCTGGATATGTATACGACAGTCCGCTTTTGAAATCTTGAGTCTAGTCGGAATCCCGAATGTGTAAATTACACACCTGACTTCAATGCTGACACCACCTGGTAGCGACTTGTAAGTTGTCGTCTCACTGTCATTCGGCTGCATCCGAGGTTTAAGTTTCATACTTGCACAAAATGCAGACATCAGAAAAATTCCTTGGAAAGCCATCTTGATGGTCCTGATTAGGTTGCTGTAAGCAAACACTATCGATTGAATGGAGCTGCGATATAACGTCAGGGATCCTAAGGATGTCGATGACATTTGCATGAGCCAAACGAGAGGAATCTATGGTCACATCAGGGCTGTTGACATTAAAAGAGGAGGAAAGCTGGACGCACATTTTGAAGGGCGGAAAATAAATCGGAGAGATTTAATAGTGACATGAATGATGATCCGTGTAACATCTGCGGTTGTTCTGACGTTGATACGAATTTTCTGGCACTTGACCATGTCTCTAGAATCCATTCTCCGAGACCAAAAAGGGCAATTTCCGGTCTATGGGCTTCGTTATAGACCATGCTTCGCATGCGCTCGCGCCGCTCGATAGCTCGGGCTTCGCGGACGTTGGTGGGATGATCTGGGTGGTGAGGAGAATTTCTACACCAGGGAAGCAGGAGAGGTAGCGTAACCGAAGCCACTGATAACACAAGGATGCCTAAATGGGTGGCACCACGTGTGAGTGAAAGGATGATGTAAATATGAGACATAAGTTCTAGCGCGAGTGAGAAGACGTGGACGAAGTCGAGAGGAGAAAGAAGACCGAAACCTCCTCCACTAAATGATCGAACGAAGAGATCAGATTCCTGCAAAAGATCGCGCACTATAGGGTCTGCAAGAGTGGGGATATCCAATCGGACACGATGTTTCAGCTGTTCGCGTTCAACAAAAAATTTCGCTGATTCAAGAACAGTGACTTCATTGGAGGAACTAGGGAATCAGGCGATTAGAGTGAGGTTCTGAGCCGAGTACAGTGCTCTTCTTACGCGAACGAGTCGAAAGAGGCCTCTAAAGTTCTCCTGAGAAGCTCAGCACAGATCAAGTATAGGAGACGGGACCAGGTGAAACTCTCAGAAGTGACTAGAGATTGGAGCTTGCAAACGTCGAGGGTTGGAGATTGTTAGAATTCTAAATATGTCAATAACGAACCTCATCAACTATCATGGCCTGGAGATAGGTCATTGATTTGAATGAGTTCACATGGCGCATGCGATGGCGAGACATGAAGTGACGCACCTGGGAATAGCCTCGGAATGCCGGAAAAAGGCTACGAATAATATTCAGGGACATCATAAGTGCCATTTGCACTGGATTGAGCGCCCAGAGCTCTTTGAGCTGAAACAAAAACACGTCAGATAACGTCAGGCACCCTTCCACCAGGTTGCCTCACAAGTGTGAACATGGAATTATGTATAGCTGTAGAGAAGGCAAGGCGAGCATTGTCTAAGCTCATTGGTCGTTGCGCCCCCGCCACAAGGTATACACCGTTCTGACCAATGACTTTTCTAGAAGCTAGCCACGCATCATACACTGTTTCTGGCGTTTTTTGAGCCATCGGTTCGTCGCCAGTGAAATTTTTTTCCTGCGGCAGAGGTGGCTTTGTGACAGGCTTTTCGCGAGGAGGCAGTTGGAAGCTGTTAGAAAAGAGCATGTGACTACTAAGGCTTTGGCACATGTCAAGGCAGGAGGAGACTGGGTCGTGCATGAATTATAAAGGTTTATATGGGCTGGAAAGAAAATGGACGGTCTTCGAGTGAAGAAAGTCTTTTTTGTTCATTAATATTTGAGATCCGGGTGCTTTTCATGACCGCTGATGCAGTGCACCACTCACAGGCTGTACCGGGTATGCGCATTTGGTAGCAAAGACCCAAACGTCGGTGGCCATGTCCCCTTCAGATATCCAAATTCAGTGTTCTGTCGGACTCGGATTGTTGTCGGACAGGTCAGCTTGGAGACGGTGAATGTTGAGTGATCGTTGGGACACCATTGCCACTTTGGGGTTTAACCACGTGACTCGACTGCACATTGCAGAGTCCAAGGGAATCTCCCCTTGGACCTTGAGAAGATAGTTGGATAGTGATAATAAGCTCGTTAGACTATGGCGTTAGTAGCGTAGTTGTTAGGTCTCTATGGTAAATATATACGTTTTAATCTTGAAAGAATATACTACTTACTTTTGTACTACCATGTAATTTAGTGATGCCAACAATTACTCAGTACTACATACCAAATCACCGATCAAAATGACACTCCGTAAATCCCCAGGTAATGTACATACATTTATTTACATAGACCGCCTGCAGTGCTTGACTCCGGTAAATATCTTGGTAAACTAACGGCGGTAAAGTCAATTTGTCGGGTGGAATCGAAGTGGCAGCTTTCTAATCAGCGAACTGACTGTCAGGATCATCCTATTCTTCTTTATAAACTATGGGTCATAGTTCTCATAGCCCTACCTGTCTTTGCCATCTTATGCCTCAAGCATCTACCCGCGCTGACTCCCCACCACCCGAGGACGACCATCTTCAGCAGGTGCAGTTGCCTACCAAACACCATATACCTCCCTCGATAGACAGTTCGGGTTCTCGGAGGTCTGGCATATTAACTCCCCAGTCATCACCGGAATTGATAACTTATTCGAGGGATGACTATGGGTTTCGTAAAACTGGTATATCTACCCCTCAGAAGCAACCTGAGCCGGGCGATTCAGACGGCTTCTTCTCTCGTTTGGAGTATGTGGTTCCGGAACCCAACGGCCTGGGATGGCCAGGTGAATTCTCCTCTACTTTTTTTTTCCGCCATAGAGTCTCATGTATTTGTAGCAAAATCAACCCTCTCTCGGTTGAGTGAGACCCCAGAAGAGAAACTTGCACGTCAAGAGAGGATGGCTGCGGCGGTCCGTGTCATCCTTGAAGCAATAGGCGAAGACCCAGATCGTGAAGGTCTCCTCAAGACGCCGGAAAGATACGCCCAAGCGCTGATGTGGATGACGAAAGGGTATGAAGACAAATTAGCAGGTCAGTGGTCAGGTTGCTCTGTTATTTCTACCAACCATGAAGTTTGACAGATGTCATCAATGATGCCATATTCTCGGAGGACCATGATGAGATGGTCCTCGTCCGCGAAATCGACATCTCGAGCTTATGCGAGCACCACTTAGTGCCATTTACTGGTAAGGTGAGACCAGTTCCATGTAATTCCTTATCTCGTTTATCTGATATAAAACCTTTCATAGATTGCAATAGCTTACATCCCAAATCGGCTAGTTCTCGGTCTGTCAAAACTTGCTAGAATTGCAGAGACATTCAGCCGTAGGCTACAAGTCCAAGAACGCTTGACTAAGCAGATTGCAATTGCCATTCAAGAAGCAATAAAACCTCGGGGGGTGGCTGTAGTCATGGAGGCAACGTGAGTGTTTAACATGATTTCATTCTGGGGGTGTTAACGCTCACACAATGCCCCTAAAGCCACATGTGTATGACAATGCGTGGGGTACAAAAGCCAGGGTCAATCACTGTTACGTCTTGCATGCTTGGCTGCTTCCGCACGCAACAAAAGACGCGAGAAGAGTTCCTCACTCTCATCAAGCGTTGAATATGAAGATTAATAACTTCAAAGCGGGTGCCCTGTACATAAGGCGCCATTCAACTCGCGTCCTTTTACTCATAGTTGCCATGGCCCCGTAGAAAGCTTGATCAACGTTATTTGCCATGTAACTAACAGGATACTAAATTATTATTCTATAAGCTATATGTTCACATATTAGTCCCTTCTCCTTGGACCTTTGTCACCTGCAGAAGGGTCAATTGGAAGACCTAATTTCTTCACCAAGTTGTGCGGACCTGACGCGTTTCCCACGTAGCGAGTTCTGTTGAGGCGCGGACGCTTAGGGACTTGGGTAACCTCGTTTGAAGGGTTAGGTGCAGGTTCGTCGGTTTCCTTGTCGCGAGCTGGGAAAGGTATTAGTACAAAGTCTGGATCCCGGCACATAACTTGACGTACCCGATACAGATCGCTTCCTGCTGTCACGATCATCTTCCATTCGCTGAATTTCTGGACGGTATGAGTTGCTGAGGGGCTGAGGCAATGACCTAGGTGCTTCCTTTCCGCCTATACGAGAGTGGAGGCTTCCAAGACCCTGTGACCCTGGGTCTGGATGTGTTTGCGAAGTGTTGTTTGGGTTTGATGCGGGACCGTTTGGAGGGTAAAGATCACGATGACGGTCTCTACTAGACAACAGCTCCCCCTTGCCACCCCGAGTTAAATCAGTAGCTGACATTGCTCGTGGTGCTATTGGGGGTTGAGTCTTGGATGACGAAGGTGAGGGGCCTTCTTGAATTATGCGCTTGTCAGTAACCTGTGTGAGGATAAGTGCTGTTTTGGCAGTTGTAGATGAAACGAAGCACCTTGTCTGGAGACTCTGGTTGTATTCGAGGTTCAGCATCACCTGGCTCATCGCGTTCTTTTCTTCGTCTCTCGGACTCACGATTCCTATCGTGGGTCTCCTTGTCAGTTGGTCTACGATTACGGTCGTCCCGATGGCCTTCTTTGCGTGAACTACGTTTAGAACCCCGATCAGGCTGCGTAAAATACTGTTAGGCAGTAGGACTGGAAAGGATGGGTATGTGCTTACATCGTCATCTGTAGGTCGTCTCCTCTTTCCAAGTCCATCGTCACCTTGCGTTGTTCTATGCCTGGGATCTGGGCGTGTAGGAGGTGCGTGGTCGTTAGGAACAGGTGTGGAGGTGCTAGCCTGTCCACGACTTGGGTCTCTATCTTTCCGATTGTCTCTGTCCCGGTCTTTGTCGTCCCTACGATGTCTATCCCTGTCGCGTTCTCTGTCCCTATCACGTTCACGATCCCGAGCCCTGTCCAAATCACGATCTCTGTCACGTTCCTTGTCGCGGTCGCCATGTCTGTCTCGACCTCGATCTCGGTCTCTATCTCGGTCACCTTCCTTATCAATATCACGAACGGATGTACGCTCTCGCCCACTCCGCTCACTGCGATTATGAGTGAGGCTGTCACGGCGGCTAAGAGCGCTGGTATGATCGCGTGGATCTTGCCTTCCGTCTCTATTATCAGCTCGTCTCTCGTCACGTTCGGCGTCATTCCCACGTGGGCGACCACTACTTGTACGGCTCTCAGTACTATGGTTTCTTGTCCCTGGACGGCTCGTAGGGGAGGGTGAACGGCGCCTAGGTGAAGGTACATTCTGCCCACCGGCGTTCCGTGACGTTTCTGCTTTGTCTAGACGTATAGATTGTTTCGCTGTCTCTCTTAGTTCTTGAGCCGAGAGTGTTTGACTTGGGACAGACGGGGGTGGCATAGCAGAGCTGATGTCAGAGCGTGGTCTATCATCTTCAGAACGGTGGTCAAGAGAGGACTCTTTGCCGAACCCACTTGGGGAGGGATGCTGGGAAAGGGGGGAATCTTTTGTATGTGAAGGGCTGTTATAACGTGAACGAGGGTGGCTGGCTGCTGAGTCGTCCGATGCAGGCATGCGATGCTCATTCATGTGGGGGGGGACAGAAGATTTGACAGCGTCGGCATGAGAAGGTGCGGATTCTCCAGGTGGTTTGGGCGATTGGCTATGCTTGTTATCTGGTCGTACTCTTTTGACAACCTCCGGTCTTGGAATACTGCGTGTATAAAGACATTTAGATGTAGGACAATGGGCAAAAACGTAGGAATTAGCTACCTGTCTATTGCGAGCCTAGTAGAGCTGACACCGGTACCAGATGACTGTCCGTTCGCTGAGGGGCCCGAGTTATGAAGTAATTGGGCACGAGGAGCTGAAGGTGCAGTGGAGACAGGTGTAACAGTGCGACGTCCGTCACTAGTAATAGTTGTCTGAGCACTAGTACCATTGGAGTTTGTATTCGTGCGAGGTTTTTCGTTGAGTTGAGTTGAGCCTGAAGGGAGTGGGGATGATGTTGCAGCAGGTGCAGTTGGGGGCAGCTGTGGCCAAGATTAGCGAGTAACAAGAAACAAAAAAACTAGAGCAAGCCTTTTTCGTTATCGCCCACAGGTGCTCTCGCTTTTTGAGGCCGGCAGAATAACTAGGAAGATAGTCCAGTTCTTCTTCAAAAATGAGTTTAGTGGACACTTACGCCCGTCCAAGAATTTTAAGGTCTCCGCGATCCTCGTTCTCAAGGAAGCGATCCATTGCAGCGTCGAGACTAGGACCTGTGGTGTCCGTGACAGATGCAAGAGGGAATACCGGAAGAAGTTCCTTCATGACAATGATGGTATTATAGACGTGCATGAACTCGCCAGTCTGTATACAATCGGTAAAACACTAAAAGAATTTAGAACGGTAGTATGTTGGGAAGCGGTGGAAGTCACCTTAGCAAGTTTTTTATGCCATTTACGAAGTATTCGCTGGAAGTTGGGCCAATCCAGAAGGCTATCTTGCGTGACAGCTTTGTTTGTCCAGATGCGTTGCATGCCAGGATGGTAGATAGTTTTTCCGCCCATTTTGGTTCGATTGTCTGTGATATACAATTGCTCGTCGGAGTGCCATTTGTACAGGTCTGAAAGTACACCAGATAGGAACCGGCCTGTCGAGGTAAATAAGTTATATAGCATTGGCAACAGACATGCTGAGGTATACCATAGTTATGTGCCTCATACTCGCTACATGAAAACAAGACGACTTTGACATGGTCCCCGAGAAGCTAGTTTACGAATAAGACGGTGTGCCGCGCAGATTGTTAAAACAAACCTTGTCGTAACAGTTCAGCGTATGGAAGCCTGGAGTTCCCTGAGTATGAAGTACTTTGATAAATTGAGCACAAAAGTCAGCATCCATAGGAGAAAGTAGGCAACGGGGTTGTATGCAGTGTTCAATAATGGAGCCAACTAGGGTCGCAGCCTTTGGGGCTAAGATTTGTTACTGGGTGGGCAAACAGACTCGCGATCGTTAAAAATCAACGTACAATGGGCGAACCAGTATTGTTTCTCTCGAGCAAGACGCTTCATTGTAAATGCTCTTGAGGTCGTTTGTTCTTTGAATTCCTGTGTAAGGGCAACCATAGTATTGAGGTACCGCTCCCGTCGTGCTCGATGCGAAGATGCTGTTAATCGCTTTGTCCGATCAATTGAACGGTCAGCGGCATTGAATTTGGCATCCTCCTGACGACTCAAGGCTAGTAGAGCAGCTCCTTCCTCATCATACTTGGTGGCGGGGGGTGCTAGGTCGTAGGTCGACAGTTGCCAATACGTTACGTAAAAGCCCGGACTAGGTGATAGAGGTGAAGCAAAGATCACGGTGCATAGCGAAGTCTTACCCAATGACATCGTAAGAGTTACCTGGGGCAAATTTTTTGATATCTTCGAACAGTGCGGCAAGTTCAGGCACCCAAGCGTTCTTTAGATAAATCAGTATACGCTAAAAAGAGTGACTGGGAGCTGACTTCAGCAGGAGGTGCCGTCGAGTTTGGATCCAAATCCATTATTGTGTCCTCTTGAGTTGTAGGTTCTTCAACACGACCCTTGTCAGGGGTAAGATCAGAAGCCGCAGCGTTGGCAAGGCTAGGTGAAGCCAGCCTTGAAACAGCAGGTTCCCGTTTAGCAGTTAAAGCAGCTTTCAACCGTTTCTCCGCCTCTTCACTAGCAATGCGCTCCTGTTCTTGCATCTCGAGTGCAGAAGTCTATAGACAGCCTTGATGAGATGCTGTTCATGGGCAAAGGGTTTAAAACGAACTAGTAGTGAAGCTTGGAGAACAGGTCTTATAATCTGCATGCAGATAGGCGCGCCGATACCATAGATTACTCCGAGCTCGCCAATAGAGGGCAGAACTTTGGTAGCATAATCCTTCAATGGAATGACTGAAGGTGATGTTAAAAGTTCCAGATATTGTAACAAGACACCATGGGTCTGGTGAGCAGCTTCAGTGTGTATTGTTAGTACAAACTTCAAAACACCAACCGTATCGTAAAGACTGGCTAAAGATTTGATGTGAGTATCTGGTGCTTTGAATACACAGGCTTGTCGCTGTTGGGAAACCTGGATCAGGAGGTTGAGTGCTAAAGATGAGTCTAATAGAGCTCGCCCAAGGCGCTGAGGGCCTTTAAGAACGGCATCTCCGGGGTCAAGTCGTGCCCCGCGGGTAGTGGAGGCTACAGATTCTATTCGAAGAACGGGTCCACCTGCCATCGCGGCTACTTGTGCATCTGAAAGACTAGGTAGGGGTTCAATGCCAGCCATTTTCCAGATCAATTCACGTAGCACAACCAGCTCTGTGGTCTGACCGTTATGAAGCTGATGCATAACATATGTCAGAACAGGATTCAAATCGGCGCTATATCGTCTGAATAGCATCCCAGTGAATGAAGCTAGACCTGTGCCACGTGTCAGATGAGCCTTTCTTGAGTATGGAGGGCGAACATACTTTGAAGCCAGTCTGCGGTGTTTACACCATCGTCCTTTAGGCGTTGTTTATGAGGATTGGATAGTGCATCAACGATTATATAAACGAGAACATCGAAGCCCATATTTGTGACATAACGGAGCGCCTGAATGACCACATTGGCCAAGTTATCATATGCCATGATTTGGTTGACTGCGTTTGTGAAGAATATGCAAGGATTCGAGTGAGCTAGCTTGGCAACAGCTCCAGATAATGAGTCGATAGTGTTATGGGAAAGGCGTCGAAGGATCCCCTTGGATTCTCTGTCTGCTTGCACAAAGCGTATCTCAAGTTCGGGGTGTGATTTGTATATGTGTGTCTTCCACTCGCCATACAGTCGCCAGCGGGAAGTGGTGGAATATTGCCGGATGATGTTCCACACTTCAACAGTGCAGACCGCGTTTCCCCGAATTAACGGAAGAGCAGGTAGAAGGAAAACGCGTAGAACTTTGAACCAGAAGATACGGATCGGATTGTCTGGATCAGGCTCTCCGGTTGGTTTTTTCGTTGTAGGATCGATGGGCATCTGTTTAGCCGTGAGCAAGCGACAAGCCAGCAAGATTAAAATACAGTTTACCGTGGAGGCAAGGTGATTACGTCCAAGTCTTAGGAATTTTGTTAGAAACAAAGGGTCACGAGACACATGAACCCCAATAAACTTCATGAGCGGTTCAATGACGTCTTCAAGGTCGCTTAACGAAGTACAGATGGGAACCTGCTGGGTCCAGTCTGGGAAGAAGAAAATAAAGTCTGTAGTGTATGTACTTGGAGGTGTGGGCGCCCAGAGAGTGAGAAGAGGTTTCCGTGTAGGCGGGGCGGAAATGCCTGATGTTCCATATCGTGCTCGTGGTTGAGTAAAGCTAGGATTTCGTTCCTTGGCGACCATTACTGATTCATAAAGAGGCGATAGTGACACTTTCATTATCCGAATCATAAGATCGGCAATTTCGGGCCGGAGATCGACTAGGAACGGGAATTTGGAAAGGATAGCGAGAGCAGGTTTCAAAGCCCCAACAGAGAGGAGGGCAGTCAAAAGTCCTACTTTCTGGTTTCTATCCTTTGGTTCGGAGATTTTTTTCACTTCCGCAGATATGGGGGCTTTTGTTTTCGAGTGGGACGCGGTGGATTCTAGCGGCGCGGCCATGGCTAGCTGACTGACCTTAGCACCTAAAATCCTAGCCTTTACACCTTCGCGATACTCTCTAGAAACGCTTTCCATAGCGTTATCATACGGAAGAACCTAGAGCATTGTCAGGTAGAAATCTACAAAGTGATGGCCGCTCCTCACATGAGGGTATAGATCTTCTAGCGTGATAAAGCCTTCACGAATCAGGAGCGCCGCAGTCAGATAGAGGTTTTTGGGCGTTGCGTCAGATACATCTGGGGACTAAAACGGATGTCAGGCTACCTAAACGCTAAGTTAAGTGCAAACGTACTTGGTAGTAAGCGAACTTGAATCCCAACACCTGCGCCAGTACACGGGGAGCTCCATTATTCGTAACATTCACCATATTACGCGCCCTCGGGTCAGCGAGTGCTAACACCTCGTCCAAACTCTTGCCTTTGAAGCAGTTGGACGAATGTATAGCGTCCATAGAACCTACATCTGGGCGACGATAAGATCCTGACCACGGGGAGAATGAGAGCAGGGCAATGAGGAATGTGTAGTGGGTCGCCAGATGCACTGAAAGCACATCTAGGATGATGTCAAGCGCCCGATTTGGATCTAAATCAAAGTATCCAACGAGGCTGATGACCTTTTCCCAAACTGGTCGAGCGCGCTCCTCTATGGAGGTGTAAGATTCGATAGGGCGTCCTGTCATAGGCGAATGAGAAGGGCCGAGGCTACTTGTTAATTCGGCGGTTAGTTTGCTGTAGCCTTCAGACTGCTCTCGAAGGAGGTTAAACTTGTTCTGCTTGTAACTTTATAGATTTCGTGAGTGTTTACGCTGATACGCCAGGGTGGAAGCCGCGCACAAGAGCCCTGTCCGTGTTCGGATCTCTCTTTTGTCCATTGAAACCTTGTCTTGAATAAGGCCGACACTCGCTAGAATAGCAGAATCTAAGCGTTCCCGACAGCATTGAGGATCGACGATGCCATTGACCTAACGACAGAACTTAAAGACTGATCAAGGCGTTCAAACATATGGAACACACCAGAAAGTTTTTTATGATGGTCTGAACCACCTCCTTATCTTTTTCTACGTTAATTTCGGCGTCTTTCGCGCCCTGCAGGAGGCTGGGTACACCATCAGCCTCTGGTTTGCTAGACGCCGCCAATATGGCCTTGGCATCACCCAATATCTCCTCCAGTTCCGCATCGACCGACCAAACCATATCCACGAGGATTTCACCAAACATGACCACATTCAAAGAAAAGTTGGAGGACGATGAGGGTAAGCTGGAGAGTACCGACTGTACAAACTCAACAAATTGGAGAGGTGAGAGCGTGTGTTGCGGCGACCATGTTTGCAAACTGGAACATAGAAGGGTGTGGTACGTAGTGGTAAGTGTGTCCACGCAGCTAGGATCAGACGGGTTGCAATGAGGGGCAATGAGTGAGTTTCGGCTGTTGATATGAGGCCAAAAGTGGTCGGTACAAGGAGTCAAAGAAAGGGGGGAGCATACCATTCCGATTCACCACCATTAGACCATGAAGCTAGGCATGCCTTGACGTTATTGACGACGTCCATTCGGTTGCCAACAATGTAGAAAAAGCACGAAACCTGGGGATTGAACACCAGCTCGCTGTTTGTTGTTTGTTCAATGTTTGCCATAACCTTCAGCTAATGCTGACCTAATTATCATCATACTACTGTACCCCCATGGACTTCAATCAGGAACAGTATTTACTGGACAGACGTGAAATAAATTTACAGAGGACTCAAGTGAAGTGGACGGGCTACATGTAACATGGAACAGAGTAGCTCCTATCCGACATCGCCCACAGGTACCACATAGGTTTTGTAACTGTATAAATGTAAGTATGTACATACATCGTAGATCATCTTCTCCAACAGGTTCTATATCGAAGCTTCCCACTAGCAGGTGGCATATGCCATCTCATCAAAAGTAGCGGCAACATGTATGACATGGAATCCGGTAGAACGTATAAATACTGACAAGTACCATGCTTGATAGAAGCATACATTCTTCTCCCCTCCCCTTTGCGATACGCAATGGTTGCGCTGCTTAACGGGCTCCTCCTTTCTCGCGCCCTTGTAGCCACGCAAGAGGGCTTGAGCAACGCCACGGTCATGAATGCCCGTACAAGACTACTAGAAAGCGCACGTGCGAGGTATCTACTTCTGGTCCATCTGTGATCAAGGCGTGATAGTAACTGGAGTCGTCCGCTAGCTGGGAGCTAGGAACTTCCGCCGAGGCTCTTACAGAACTTTCTTGGCCTGCTTTGTCCGTTTTCGACAAAGCAGCATTCCCCCCGCCCTCACGCCTCAATACCACCTACAACGCCTCCGATGTTTTGAAAATCGCCTCAACGTATGTACTCAGAATAATCGTCCAAGTATCTAAGACTCAAATTATCTTGACATTTCCAAAAAAATTTCAGAACTGTGTCGCAGAAACCGGCAGATTCTCTTCCGTTGATTGCAGACCAAGGATCCGCAGCCGACCCTGCAAGTATGTAGCACGCTTATCATTCTACAATTTGATATCTAAGGGTGTGTAGGCATTGGAGTTGCTGTACTTTTGGCCAACTGGACTCGCCCAGCTTCTCCCTCTACGGATTTCGACAAGGCTGCTAGTGGACAGTTAGAACATCTACTTCACCACGTTCCCCGTTCGGATCAAGGAGCAATATCCCATCGACAGGATGAAGTTCAATTATGGTCCGTCAGCCAGTTACTAGCTTCTTTTCTCAACGCTCGAAATGGGTATATGAACACACAGGGCTGATTTTGTTTACATGGTGCCACCATTCATCGCGTATTATGGCGCATTACAAGAAGGGAACGGAGGACGCGCTCTTATGCAGGTGGCCTACGACCAATGTCGCCTTTATCGTGACGCGCTCAGAGACACATCTGGGCTATGGCGCCATATTGCACTCGGAAAATGGCAAGACGATGCACACTGGGGTACAGGTGAGTTCAGAGGTATCGTATGCTTTCTCTGGGCTAATGTGGATATGTAGGCAATGCCTGGGCAGCGGCGGGGATGCTGCGCGTTCTCCAGACCTTGAACCACTCTTCAGATGCACGTAATTTTAGGCAACAACAAGCCAATCTTACCGAGTGGATACAGGATATTACGACAGCTGCATGGTCATACCAGGTACTCAATTATGATGTTTCCGCATACACCAGCCAATTGATGCAAATTTTCGAAAGAAACGCGACGGTAGCCTTTACAACGTCATTGATGAACCAAATTCATTCTCAGATTCTTCTTCCACGGCGCTGCTAGCGTCTGTGACGTACCGCATGGCAACTTTTACCAATGACACTAGCTCGATTCCGGCCGCCGACAAGGCACTTGCATTCGTCAAAAGCAACTTAGATGACAAAGGGTGGCTCCAGGGAACTGTGGACCCATATACGTTTCGCACGCCCAGTCCGCCCGGTTCACACAGCCCAGAAGGTCAAGCATTCGTACTTTTGCTCCATGCCGCCCACTCTGCATGGAAGGAATTCCTCTCCAAATGATCTAGATCAAGAGGCACTGAGGGTTCCTCAACGCAAACGCTTTGACCAAATTTGGGTCTGAAATATGAAGACCCAGCTATAGAAATTGTCCATGTACATACTTCTAAAATTCTGGAAACAGCTAATTTATCGTAACTTTGTTCTCCATTTTCGTGTCCTTAGCCAAATATTGAATATTCTCTTTAATATCATCCAGGTGAGTAATAACGATATGTACAAGTGTGCAGACTACAACAGTCGATCTGATCCATTAATTAATTGAGTAGGGGTAAATCCAAGGCTGCCAATCGCGGCCGTGATATGATTGTAAAGCTAGTGTGCTTGTTTGCACAGACACTGGTAGCTTCCACTCATACATTTTGCTATTTCAGTCAACAGCGTAGTGAATCTACATCTCTGTCTTGCGTGAGCCCAAAATTGCAGAAATGAAGTCGGGCAGGCAAAATCGCTCACTTAGGCAGAGTCTCCTGGGATGTAATACACGCCATTTTCGCGAAATAAATATAATGTTTGTCAGGGGATGATGTGAAAATAGCTGTTAAACGCATGAAGAGCCACTTCAAAAGACAGTAGGTTAGGTAGATGGTTTTTCCTAAACGAGAGGCAACGAGACCTTAAACAAAAATTCGACCCGTGGTCTCTCAATAAATTGTTTAGCCCCCCTTGTCAAGATGAATACATCATGAGGTTACGGTTCATCAGGATACTCACCTATATTTGTGTGGCATATGCGACAAAGTGCCTCTCCTTGAACGACGGATTGCTCAAGTGATTGTCCAGCTCAATATTATTTGTCGCCAACCAAGTTCCGTGGGTAAACCAGGTTTAAGTCTGGAAGGGTGCGCATATCCCGATCGAGAATGGCCTCGAGATTGATATAACGAACTGCCGATATGTTGGGCCCATCCGGAATACGGTGAAACTCAATGATTTCGTCAACTCCGAGCAGGTCAACCGTAGGCATGGTTTTAAATACGGGAGCACCGAAAAAGCATCACATTGTGCTTCATCTTGTCACCTTGCTGTGAGTAAGGCCTTTCACCACCCGCTCGGCTCCCTAATTGGGGCACTTTTCTCTGCAGACAGATACTCTCTTACGTCTTTCGCTTCCGTTCTGTCTCATTTGTGATCAGGCGACATAAGCGTTGAACGGCGTCAACGTCCCAGAGGGCAATCTCGAGAGGTTAACGATCACGTTTCCAATGGTCCTGTGATTTATAGCCCGTAAACGCGTATCCGGTGTTATTAGCGAGCTGTCGTCAGTAAATCAAATATGAAGTTGTGTTCTGGGTCGTTATAATGCAAGAGAAGCTTTCGTCGAAGAAATTGGTATGTTCCCAGGTGGGGGGTTTAGAAAAACGTTCCATTGGTGGTACACCTGGTTTGAAAAGGACGACGGCGGGAGGATAGTGGAGATAAATTCTGGTACATCAATTAACATTCAAGATAATAATGTTAAGAAAACAACATAGGGCTTGGCAAAAACCCAGCCAGGCTTACTGACATTATTAAGCCGTCATAAGCACCAGTAAGTAGAACTAGGACTTTTCTGATGAAGCGAAGCTCGACGTACGTTACCCTGTAATTCAGCCGGGAGGTCAGAAAGAAATTTGCCGTAACAACCGAGAATATTGCTTGGGTGAAAACGACGTTCCCGAGTTTTGGGTACGTTGTGAGCAAAGCGTGTGTTTGTGCTGTAGCGAAACCACTTGGTTGCTGCTAAACGATCGAAGACGATCGTTCAGAGTTCTGGTACAAAGGCGTCATTATGATGTATATCTGTTAGTCTTGGCCCTTTCAGGTTGAGAATCCGCGGGTTAGCTGCGATCGGTGGGTAGGATAGGAAGTGTGCAGTGGTCTGGGTTGGATGAGAAATTAGTTTGCCAAGGGGTTCGGAATCGGTAGGCAGTTGACAGTTATCAAGCGAGCGGCGATGCAGACTCGCGGCTGCACTAGGAAAGATAGGTCCAAGAAGGGAGGGCGTGGAGAAGCGACGACAGACGTGAATAGCAAGTGAGTAAAGGTTCGGTGCTGGCCGTACAAGTTCTTTTGCCACACATATGAGGTTTGGAACAATAAGCGTTGGTTGGCGAGCCTTAGTGCTCAAAATGAGTGTAGCTGCTGTGAAGACACGAGGGTCTGCGGCGAAAAAAAATCGACATCTACGAAAAGCGTCATAGGTTGTGATCACGAAAGCATTTCCAATGCCCAGCTTGGCTCGATGCATCAATTCGTGTTCACAAATTTGGATCACCTATAGTGATTTATTGCCATTTTCGACAGACGTGTGTAGCTCCCATCCAGGCCAAACTATTGAACAAGTTTTTCTCGGTGCTTGTAACAGCTATGCGTAATTCTCAGCTCCAATATGCAATGGAGGATTTCGGTAAGCAGACATGGGATTGGTGCTAGAAGGTTTAGATGGGACTTTGTTTCAATTAATGTAACCTCCAGTCTGCGTAGGGTCGCCTCGTGCTTATCTTTATTTATCCTTATTGAGGATGCTGGGTCCTGTAGAATGCGCGCCCTTTTGAGACTATTGAGATGAACCTCGTGATTTCTTCTCTAGATGACGAGGTTATTGTGCTCATGTAGATTGGAATTTCATCAGAAATACCAAGTTTATATGTAGAGGATGTAAGGGTAACCTGAACATGCACAACTAGAGTAAACAGGAGTGTGCGGTGTCAGAGGGGGCAAGGTGATCGATCATTGGTACATTGCATCGAGATCTGTTGTGAATGCTAGGTAACCACGTTTCGGATACGAATAAACACCTGTAGCCTCCACCAACAGCCCTTTCAGCATCCTTGACTCACATCACCTTGAATGTCAGATTTCAGCCCAAATTCTACCGCGGTAACACGCCAAAGGACGTTCAATGGAAAGCCCGTTGACGTGGAGAAAGCCGCAGAAACAGACCCTAATGCCCAGAGCAGTTCGCGCCAAGCTAGTATAGCTCTGACCTCTGGGCGCAGACGTCAACTGGATGACTTGGAAGCTGGCCTGTCCCGTTTTTGGGATAGATTTACCCGTAAGGGAAAGAAAAAGGTTGGAGTAATGGCCAGTCTGCGAGCTATCGCCCTCTCTTCTTGTATGTTTTTATATATATATTTCATCCGAGGAATGCCAAGCGTGTCTCAAGCAAGGGGGTGACTTTAGGGCTAAACTTGTTTGTTATTTTCATCCCACTGGCTTGGGTGTCGTTCTTCGTCAATTGGAGGCCTGAGATCACGTTTACATGTCTGTCGGTCATTTATGCAGTGATTCATCATCATTCAATCAACTTCTTCTAGTTTGCTTCCTTGCCCTTGTCCCCTTAGAATGGTTATTTGACTGGGGCGGCGAGCAGATGGCTTTGTATCTTGGAACGCAACTCGGCGATCTCGTGGTAATAACATTAAACAAGTGGGTGCTGTGACAAAGTACAACCTTGCTCTTCGTTAATTTTATCCCAATCACAGCATCGTTGAGGCCACTTTGGCTATAATTCTTCTCGCGAAATGCGAGTTCGTGTTTATTATCTAAGATCTAATCATCTACAGTCGAGGCTGATTTTTTGTGAAGGTTGAGGCTGTTGCAATCGACTATTGTTGGTGCGTTTCATTTCGTAAGAAACTCGCCTAGTGATTGACCTTTTAGTCCATTAGGTGTGGTAATTCTCCATCTTCTTCTCATCCCTGGTACCGCTTTTGTTACGGGAGGCGCAATGATTATGCATCAAGATCTACATCCGCATCTCGTGCAACTGAACCATACATTGCTCACGATTGGGTTGGTGCCTCCTCTGTGCTGTCTCTTTCCCGTTCCCGTGCTCAATGAACAAACAGCGTCTTAAGCCTCCTCCTACCTGCTGCGTTCTTCTCAGCGCTTGATCGCGGAGCTGGGACTCGGATATCTGGGGTCTCAGTTGCTGACATTGTGAATGACGATACCCGCCAAAAATTTCTTACCATGAGCCATGGCCTCGCAATCATCTTACTTGTCATGTAAGCACTAGTTCAACACCTATAAGCATTGCCATCTGTAAGCTCGTCGCCAGTTACATCTGTTCGCGCATCTTCCTCCACAACCCGCCAGGTGATGGAAACGCCCTTCTTCTTGACCCTGCAGCTCCAGCCGCCATGAAAGCAGAAGAGAAGGAACTGCTCGCTCAAGAACCGAAAGCCAACCAGTGGGTCTTGATCGTTGTACTCATCATCAGCATCGCAATAATGGCTGCTACCACGGAATGGGTAAATATGTGGGCACTGGCTATTATGAACGTTTCTCATCCTGTTTATAGCTCGTAACAAGTATTGAGCCTGCTCGAAAGAGTAGAATAGGAGAAGAGTAAGCAGCAAGTTAACTTCCTACTAATGCGTAACTGATCTTAATAGGTGGTTCGGGATGATACTACTCCCAATCGTGTCCTGGGCTGCCAATGGCTTTGTGGCCATCGTATATTTCCTCCGATACTTGTTCAAACACTTCTTTAGGGAGCCGGAACCGCCTGCGGAGCTGGCAAAGGCTCGAGCCATAGACCTTAGCATCCAATTTACGCTATTTTGGATGCCGTTCCTTGTTATACTTGGGTGGTGGATTGGCAAACCCATGACACTTCTTTTCGGTACAGATCGGTTTTAACAATAACGATCCACGAGAAGAATACTGACGTATTAACAGATTTCTTTGAAATAGCAGTCCTATTAGGCGCCACTTTCATCGTCAATTATGTGACTGCTGATGCAAAAACAAATTGGGTCGAAGGTCTGGCCATGGTGGCGTTCTATCTGATGATTGTAAGTGCTCTAACCCCTCGCTGGTTTATTCGTTACCCAACACAGTTCACCATCAGGCTCTCTGTACATGGTTTTATACTGGTCAATCAGATATTATCCTGTTGCTTGGAGACCCCGAAACTTGCGGTTCTGTAGAGGAAGCTCTTGCATCTCTTGCGGCCGGCACCTTGCATCTAGAAGGCTAATAATAATAGACCATAGCTTTCTTTGTTTTCTTCATGCTTTCTTCTAACTTGGCAGTCGTTATATATGAGAATTAGTTTTATTCGAGGTCCCTCGTGAAAGTTTCCATACGAAAGCAATTGTAAGTAATTTGGATGTACGCGTGTCTTGCTATGTGTCGAAGAGATATATTGGCGCGTCCTTAATAGTCATAGTGGTCTTTGAATGCGAGTGCAATCGGAACGGTGGGGCTGTGCTGCAGGGATAGCACTAAGGATTTGTAATGGGTCGCAGCTGCTTAAAAAAACCTTCAGCAAGGCAGGCCTTTGTATCAAGGAGCTGGTACTCCTCCCCAATCTCCCTTCCGTATTGTAGCTAAAGTCTGAGCTGGTCTCACTCGTCTACTACCACCGTTTCATATGGAACAAGAAAATCGTCATCGTCGACAAGCTTTTGATTCGCTCACTCGTACTTCCCGGCGGCCCCGTTCTTCTCTAGCAGCTACTGGTCCTGGTGTTCTGGATTCGGGACATAGTATATGGAGTAACGATGCTATGAGTACGCGGCATGTTACCGTCCACGGAGGGATCAATTCAAGATTCAACAATATCGATCTTGGTGACCCTCCAGTCCCTTCACCCTCCATGCGAACACCCAATATATATACACCAACGAGACCTTTCTCGGTCAGCCTTACAGGACCCAACAATGATGGAGTCGAGGTTCTTTGGAGTGCCCACGATGTCGACGCCGAGAGTCAGTACTCATCAGATACTGTGACGGCGCCCGACAGCCGGATGGCCAAGCTGTCTAGAGCTCTATCGAGACCCTTGACTATATGGGAGAAGCTGAAAGGAGAGGGAAAGACTAAAGTGGGTTGGATGGCTAGTTTCAATGCCTTCGTCAAGTTTTCCTGTAAGTTCACCCTGTTTCTCAAAAGTTGCGAGGGTTAAATCTTCTGATGCAGGGCTCAATGTTCTCCTTATATTTGTACCGATTGCATGGGGCGTTCATTATGCACACGTCTCGCATGTGGCCAAGTTTATATGTACGTTATAGGATAATTTCAGAGCACTCTTCTTAATCGTTATCTAGTATGTTTCGTTGCTATCATGCCCCTCAGCAAAATCCTTGATTACGGAGGGGAGCAACTAGCTCTCTATTGTGGGAAGGCTATAGGCGATCTGATTGTGATTACTCTGAACAAGTTCGTAACTTTTCTCTCCATCGTTTCACCTGTTCACTTCAACTCAATCAGTGCGGTTGAAACTGCCCTGGCCATTGTCCTTCTGACCAAGTGCGAGTAAGTATGTTGCCAGACATCTTCTGGGCACCTGATTTTACGTTGTTACAAGGTTAAAGCTCTTGCAATCTACCGTCATCGGTGCATACTGCTTCTTCTTTTCTCTTCTCATCGAACTAACTCGATTTTTGCCTTATAAAGGTGTCGTTCTCCTCCGGCTCTTGTTAGTTCCTGGCTCTGCTTTTCTTACTGGAGGTGCCCGTGTCATGTCACAAGACTTGCACCCCCACGTCGTTTCACTAAACAACACTCTTTTGACGGCTGGGTATACTCTTCTCCAATCTACTATCACACGACGCCGCTGATACCTAATTAATCAGAGCATTAACACTACTCTTACCTGCAGCCGTTTTTAGTGGCCTCGACCGGATGGTGCCCCCAGGAACCTTAGGTGTTGCAGCTGCCATCAGCGACTCGGTAAGAGGCGACTTTCTCAAACTGAGTCGTGCTCTTGCGGTCTTTTTGCTTGCCATGTTTGTTCAAAGCTTTGGTCATTCTATCGCAAAGGCTGACCATCACCATCTTTCTAGATACATTTGCTCGAGGTTTTATCTGCACAACCCACCTGGCCAATCCGACAATCTTCATGAGCATCCTGATGCGCCTGCGTCTTTTAAAGCGGAAGTTGCAAAACTCGAACAAGAGGAACCTCAACTCAACCCATGGTTTTGCGTCCTGCTGCTAATCGTCACTGTTGCACTTTTGGCCGTCACAAGTGAATTCGTGCGTTCTCTGTGTGTTCCATGATCTGTTATAGTTACTAAAGGTTTACAACAATATAGCTGGTAAGCAGTGTTAAACCGATAAGAAAGCTTTCAGGTATACATCAAGAGTGAGTGTTATTCTTTGATGTTGCCAAATCCGTTAACCAAGCCATTTCAGGTGGTTCGGAATCGTTCTCCTACCTCTTGTATCTTACTCAGCGGACGGCATACTCTCGAGTGTATACTTTACTCATCGACATGCAAGGCATTACTTTGGGAAGCCACCTCCAAGTGTAGTTGAGCTTGCTCAAGGCCGCTCTATCGACCTTGGCATTCAATTCTTGCTCTTTTGGCTACCTCTTTTGGTGCTATTTGCTTGGTTCTCGCATAAGCCATTGTCGCTCCTATTTGATGTCTTTGAAGTGGCTGTTCTTTTAGGAGCGTGTTTCCTCGTTAACCACGTTACATCTGACTCCAAGACCAATTGGGCGGAAGGCTTCATGATGGTTATGTTGTATATCATGATTGTAAGTTTTGTATATCTAGTTCACCTACTTCCACTGTGGCTGAATGTTGATCTGTCATCCAGGCTATCACTGTGTGGTTCTACCCTGGACAGACAGATATCCAGTACATGTTAACATGTTTTTCGGTGGAGGCAACATTAAATGAACCGCCAAACTTCCTTGCTTCCATGTCACAAGCTGCATCCTTGCCTGCACCAGCACCAGGCATTGTACCTTCTCAAACCCCAGTAACACATACTGCAAGTGTTAACAGTCTCGACAAAGGGTTGCAAAAGGTTGTTGATGTTCACAATGTACTTGGGAAACAGTAGCTGTATATGCATGACAATTATAATTGGTATTGGGTATTAGGTCTATTCTAACATCGCTGGTGTCGCGGGCTCTGTTCTATGTAAGATATTACATGAGAGTATCACCACACACTGACCTACCAAGAGACTCTACCTTGCGTTGCACGATAGCTGTAATTGATGCTCTGATTTTAAGAAGACCCTGCTCCTCCGTTTCCGGAGAGCGAGACGTAGGTAATGGCTTTGCTTTCAGTGCTTTTGAACCTCTTGTGTTTTCTGGTGAGCTAAGAACTTCCTGAATTTCGTCCAAGGGGACTGGGCTACCGAACGTTACACCAAGCTGGGCGCCTGGCCTAGGGAAGTACTTGTATGGAGAATTGCGGCCTTCAGGCATCAGTTTATCGAAACCGGAGAGCCACATTGGTATTATCACAGGGAGTTTCGATGTTTCCATGAGTATTCGACCCCTGATATCATTTTGTTCAGGTGTTCGACCCAGTGTAGAAATGAAACAAGTTTACGCACACACCCCATCTGAACCTGGGAAGGTGTGCAATACCTGAGCCGTCCCGCGGGTAGCTCTTGGACTGATTAACCTTTCCTTCGCAGTAGAGGTGAACCTGGGGATGAAGATGTAGCCGATGCGACTGGGGGGGAAGTTGTACATACCCAGTCACCTTTGTCAAGTTTTTGAATAGCAGTGTCAACCGCGAGTTGATGAACGCCTTTACCACGAAAGGTCTCCAAGGTTTGGCCAAGGCGAAAGAAAGTGGAAAAGAGACTTGCTACCGTGAGTAGCTGAATAAGCTTGCACATGTCGGGAACTAATGATAGACATACGGATTGGTAAAGATGATATCGGAAGCACCCAGTGACCATCGAGTTGACCGAGAGCTCAGGTAACAGCGAGCTGGTAGGACACCCCAGGTGACGGGATCATCAAGGCTGTAAATTAAGCTGTGTACCATGAAAGCGATATTGCGTCAGACTGTGAACATACGTCGATATGTGATTTGAAACTTTTATTCGTAATATTCGTTAGTCAACGGGGCTGTACGGTACGGTAAACTGATCTGATTGAACTTGCCTGTGAGGATGCCTTGACCATGGTCTCTGTTATCGTTAGCTAGAGCGTCTGTCAAGTTGTGTAGGCCGTTGACGGTGACAGAACAAAAACCGATATTGAGGGTTGCTTTGCAAGCGAGGCCTACGACAGTGACTATCGAGGTTGACAGTAGACCACTACTCATACTTGATATGAAGGGGTCAACGGGGCAAAGGCAACCACGATCATTGATTATATAATAAATGTATTATCAATATCGTTCGGTATTTATTATTTATTTATTTATTATTTATTTATTTTATTCCCCAACAAAACTAAACTACACCGGACTTGGTCAACCCCGCCCAAACAATTCCTTCTCCCCCCTTCGTCTGGGGCAGAGCCTCCTGCGCTTCAGCGCTGTCCTCTGCGACAATGTTGGCTCTTATGGTCCTGAGCTCAATTGCCGCCCTTCTCTTCGTCTATATCTTTATGCCCGCCCTCTGGCTCTCTATTATGGCTCTTGACGAATCTCTTGACGCCCATGAAGCTGGGCTTGCGGTCGTTGCATCGCGTATGTTGCGTCTCGGGCCCCCTATACGCCCTACTATGCTTATAACATTCTCCAGGCAATCCTTTTAGAGAAAGCGGGCCACCCGCTAATATGGCTAAGCTTATCCTACTTCGTCACAAGGTCAGGCGTTTTCGTCCAACCCTACATAACTCCACCAAACGTCTCTTTTGACTTGAAAAATAGATTCAAACAAACAATAGAAAAAGACGTAGTTCATCTCATTCGCGCCAGTCATCCCGGGCTATCCCTACTCGCCCGAAAGTCCCGTGGATGCGTTTTGGTCGACCCTTTGGTGGAAAGAGCTACCATTGACTTTCCACCTTTCGTTGCTGTCGTTGCGGTGTTTTGCAGTCTACTTATATCATATACCCCTTTGCCATTTCAGCATATCCAAGGAATCTTGTATCATCACAATTGCTTCACCACCATCTAATTTCGCTACCACTGGTTACTCATTCGGCTGAGACTTGGGATTATTATTTTTTGGGTCGAAATTACATATCCACAAGCACCAGGTTAAATTACGCAGGCTTTGTCGATGTAAAAGTAGAGAAGGGAACAAAAAGACGACACCTGTGTAGAAGTGGTCTCTTGTCTGATACCTATCACATAGTAACACGCTCAAGTCCGCTCAATTCCGCTCAAGTCCGTCTGACCAGAACATTCATTTGGTTCCCAGTAGATTTGGAACACTGCCAGGTTAGAGCATAATGAATCATTATAATCCATTCTCGTCCCGGGAACATCTGAACTTGTGAACACGATAGTAATTCTAACAAATTCCCCATCTCACCGCGCTGTAGGTATGCAGATGATCAAACAAACGCTCCCTTGGTATGGCGAAGCTGTCTTACTACAATATCATGGAATGCGGGTGCCTACAATGGATCCATATCGAAGGTTACATTCCCAAAACTTTCACCATCCACACCTCCGACGACATCGGAATGCCCATATCGCTTACAGGCGAGACTCCACTGAATGTTTCCAACAACAAGGTCTGTCATAGCTTCGGTGTATAGTTTGACCATCCTGTCCACGTCCTCTCCAAATTGTGGCAGGCTCTCCTTTTGGAGCTCAAAGTCTGACAGGATCTTGGCAAACTCATTACATGTATAGTTCAGAGCTGCTTGACGGTCAGCCCCAAGTACCTTGGTGACTGGGTCTCGCATCACCACAGTGACGTAGTTGTGATGGGCTTCGCTCTCGAAGAATTCCTTCTTGTATGAATACAAGTCCTAAGAGGCCTCGTTGGGCCCAGAATGGTTGGGTACCGAACATGAAATGACTTACGTTGGCCAGCGATATCATGTCAATGGTTTGCACTTCCAGCTTGGCAATGATTGGGTTCTCCAGAACGTCAGGGGGAATTGGCAGTTGCCGGATCCAGCGCCCAAAGTCGAGGAAAGGACGGGCACCGATTGACTCCCTCCGAGCATCCATATACTCTTCCAGCGTTAAATCATGGGTCGGTTGTTCACGATCCAAAGCCTCCCGGACCATTCCTTTGGCCAACAGCACGTTACTCGCGATCAGATACGGCTTGTAGGGTTCATCAACCGCGCTCAATACGCGATTAGCAAGACTGAAACGCAATGTATCATAAATGAACGCGTGTGCCGAGAGGAAGTTTGATCAGAACAAACGCTCAACTGTTTAATTAGAGCGGTGGGTCCTTTGACCTCGCCAAGCGTTTGTTTGAAAGCCTGAACAAAGGCGTCTGTCCATCTCTGTGCGTCGACGACTGTGGCTGGTGTGTCACTGGGAGCTGTATGTTAGACAAAATTGCACATTTGGAACTCTGGGGCATCATGAAAATGTAAAAATCCGTCAAGTCCTGCTCACGTTAGCTGCTCCAGCATCAAGAATAACATCATGTATTCAAGGCTGACACGAAGTTGTGCCTGGTTTGCTTCTGGGAAGACTCGAGACATGAGAAGTGGAAGCTCTGCCCGCTTCCAAGCCTGGTTGTTGCCCATCAAACTCAGTCACAATATGGCTCGTATGTGATTAATGGCGTACCTTTTTGTGTGCATCACTGAGAAACGCAGATTGATCAATCCAGGCAGTGTATTCAGCTTCTAGAATGATATGATGAGGGTTATTTGGTTTAACATGGGCTTGTAATCTCGTTAGGAGGTTCTGGATGTGGTATTGAACCATTCTGTGATACGAGTGATGCCAGTGAAATTTGAATAGTGATATGAATAATTCCATGTGCACGATCATGATCGCATGATATACAAATTTTAAATATAGAGACGTATATAACTTGTGGATAAAATGCGCCTGCGCTCATGTCACGCTCCCTGGTCCCAAGACCTGTCTTTCTTTCAGCGTTTGCTACTTTTGAATCCAATCTAATCACGGAGATATCATGGGCAAGACTTTGTTCCGTGTGCCACCTTGCAACGCAACAGTTTGATTGATGGAAACACACGATTGGCTTCTCGCTACCCGATGTCAAACAGGGTGCAAGAGCTTGCCACAGAAGGAAAGAAGGGCCCTATAACGTATAGGATAATTTATATGTATACAATACATGTATACATCTCTCCAAGCTTAAAGCCCAGCTCTTTGCGAGCACCAGCCTGTACCCATCCAGCTTTAGCAAATTCCCCCTCCCAAAATAATGTCGACGCCATCGCCCAGCGCCGCTCAAATTGCTCAAATAGTTGCTTTGGTTAAACAAGTCTTCGCTACATCTTTCATCGGGTTCACGATCGCCACTACGTGAGTTCTCTGTCAGCTGGACCGAGTACCTTCAGTCTTTTGACAACGTTTGGCTGACATCCAGGCTATACGGCATAACTTGTTTGCAAGCTTATTTTTACTATCGAAACTATCCCAAAGATCACCTAGCGTTCAAGTTCACGGTGAATAACCTTTCTTCTGCGCGGGGCAGAGCAGGTCTGACCATCCGCCCACCATCAGGTCGCCCTGTTATGGTATAGTATCCCAGATTTACCTCGACTTGACTTAGTGATTTATGGATCTCCTCTGGCTGTAGGGTTCTCGACACGCTAACAACCATATTCGTGGCTCATTCTTTGTATACATTTTTTGTGTTGAATTATGGAAAATCTCCCCAAGTCAACCTGATTATTCCCTGGTACGATCATTCCTTGTAACTAAAACTAAATAGCAAGTGGTGTTAATAAGCCTTTGTAGGAGCTTTAGTGTGAGTGTTGAGCGGATATTTCCCCCATTCTCTCATAACACAAACACTATCATAGGCGGAGAAATTACTTGTTGTGGGTGACATCGTCTCTCAAAATAATTCTGATCTTCTCAAGCCTGCTGTAGACTCTGATCACCTTTATCGCGCAAATGTATGTTTCCTCCTCGAATCCTTCTATACGATCTTATCCTCGAATCATGTAGCTTCTACGCCCGAACAATCTGGAGAGGTGCATCACTTGATTGCTGATCAGTTTTCTGTGCTAATCAACAACTCAAACAATTCAATGATCAGTCAGCTCCAACAAGATAGTTCCTCTCACGATCGTCCGCTATTCAACTCTGCAGCCTATGTAGTTACTGAAGCCTGATATATATAGGTTCTCCTAGCTCTTGCTGCACTCGGTTAGTGCCATTGGTTACATAGCTCTTCAACTGGTATTTAACTTTCTTTCTTTCTAGCCCTCGGACTCGGTAGGAAGAGTTACTTCCAACAAAATTATGATTATAGTTACTGATGGCATTGCGTAAAAAGTGACCAGTGAACACTTGTGAGATCATCTCTTTTCCAATTTTGATTTCTGCCATACCCAAAGTTGGTCCTTCAGATTTCGTAATCCGCTGGCTACATCGATCTCTGAGAGGAAGTTCTCTGTTAGTATCTCCCACTTCCGGCGTCTGATTCGGAGTTCACCACTTCTCACAGATAATCAGTGGGCTTGTACAAGGCCTGGCATCTCTTGACGACATTTTGATCACGGCAGCATTGTGCTTCTATCTTAATGCGAGGCGCACTGGTTTCAGGTCTTCGTATGTTCTTTTTGGCCAGTATTTGCAGCAAGCCTTTTGAGATACCGGAGACAGGGCTGAAAAAGTCATCGATAATCTTATGCTCTATGCTGTCAGCCGAGGTGAGCAATTCACAACGCTGGTCGCATAGTCTGACTACCTTGCTGATGATTTTTGTTTCGAGGTGTCCTTACTGCGTAATGTCGTTTACTGTTGAGAACTGGCTCTCGAATGACAATATTCTTAGCGTTGCCCAAATTCTCTTTCTCGTATTGGTGAGGCGTCCCTTCTGTCATACAGACCAGGTTTTACAACAATGGTTTCAGAACGTTGCGCTTCCTCATGACACATTTTGGCAACCATTCCACCAGGCAGTGGGAAAATGTGCGGATACTTGTTGAATTTACTTCGATGTCTCTAACCATATTGGTGACCTTTGTAGTATACGTGAACTCGGTCATGGCTGCGTGAGTTCGGCTGAAGCGTGCTATTTCTTCTTTCTGATATCACGCTCGCGATTTCTCCTCAATAGGCTGAACGTTCGAAGTAACTTCAGCGAACCTACCGAAGTCAAACTTGGGGGTATTCAATTTGTAAGTGGTGGCAGCGATATTGATCCGGCAGCTGTCACTTCTCGACGCTCAGCAGAGGTTAGCAACTTCTCTATGCAATTGGCTCATTGTAAACGCCTAAACTGTAAATTTGTCTAGTCGAGTCGTGAAGTAATGGAGTTCAAGCCGGCTCATGGATCTACGACGGCATATAACAGCTCATTCGGTGGCCGACAGACAGTCGAAATTCAAGACGAAAAAATGACACAGGAGCAAGTGTGAATATCATTCCATTCCATAAAAACGACTGGGTTGGATGTTCAGTCCTGTACATTTGTTACAGAGGTTTAAATAATTCTCCTCATGTTATTATTATTCACCTTTGTCTACCATAATCCTACTATAACGAAATTGACAGTCATGGGTGGTTTTTTTGTACATGGTGGGATGAGTTTGATGTCATAGATCTTGAAGTGATAGCTCGGGTAGACTTCAGGCTGCTTCATCATCGCTTATCCGAAGCGTGTTGTTTGTCTTTCTGCTGCAACTGTGGCCAACACGCTTGGATGGGATTTAGCAGTACGTTGTTCTTTGGCTGATGGACGTAGTGCTAAGGTTTTGGGAAATCCTACTTGCGGCTTAACCTTATGCGTGACAGCAGTAGTTTTCATATTGCGTCCCGTTCCCTCGCCACGTGATCGTCTTTCAATACCAGCCCATGTTTGCATGCGACGAAGGCTCCCTTCAGGAGCTATTGGCCTAGATGAGGGCATCTGATAAAATCAGAGTTGTTGCATGGTGAGCCTATGACTGACTGACGAGTACCTGAGAACAAACCTCGGAATCCATGTCGAACTCCGTTTGATCCGTCCTCCTTCGCTGTCCTATCACTCGGTTCTGTGTTTTCACAGTAGCGGGCTTTACTCGGGGTTCATCATCATCGTTTGACAGGTTTTCATCGACCCAGGACACATCATCAGGATCCAACGGCTCATCGTCCTTGAAAGTTATATCAATTGATTACATGCGAGGACGGGTACAATCATATCTTACCGCATTCCTCGATTGCTGCGCAACTTCTCTCGCTTGTCTAACTAATTCGGTCCTAGTAATGACCTGATGAACCTCATCGTTATCGTCATCGTCATCGTCTTTGTTAGCCATCAATGTGTCGTGGACCTGAGAGTCGTGAAGATGACTGAAGTCTGAGCTGTCTACGATTAGATCATTTTCGTAGACACTAAAGAAGGATTTGGTTTCTGCATTCTCTCCTGCGGGGTAACGTGCCAATCAATCAGTAACATATAGAGAATGAGCTGGGTACACTACTTACCAAGTTCCCTGATATTATCTCTATCGATCTTTTGTTTCTTATGCATGCTCCTACGAATTTTGTGATTTGCTTCATCCTCGTCGCTGTCATCGTCACTATCGTCCATTCCCACACCACGGTTGCGCCGTTTCTTGCGTAGCTCTCCTTGAACAGCTGCTTGATGAAGTTTCTCGATCTCTTGATCATCAGCCTGTTCTTGCTCCCTGCAACAATATCAGTCGATATCGCATCCACAATGTAAACGGTGGTTTTTACTTGAATTTCTCTAACACCAGCTGAGCAGCAATGGTCTTCTCATCCATCTCTTGGTCATCTACCAAGGTTTTCAGTGTCTCGTCGAGGTCCTCTCCATCCTCTTCCTCTTTACTGTCATGAGTTTTTAATCCGAACCCGAGCATTTCATCATCATCAGACTCCTCAGCTTCCTGTTCGATGAAATCAGATTTTTCGAGCCTACGCATGGGCATATTACGGATGGGTTTGGCAGCTTGCTTCATCACATCGAACGCATTAGTGGACCGCTCAGGGGAAAGCTGACTTAGCAGGGGCCGAGGTTGATGGCTAGGTTGAAGCAAAGGCAAAGTCGGCACCATCTCACGTTTGCGGAGACGACTTAACCCTAGCTTGGTGGGTGATTCCAGGTCAGGGCCATCTGATAGTGAAAGAGTACGGAGAGGACGCCGTTGGGAAGGCTGGAGTTCTGACGGTCGATTGGATGTAGCAGTCAGTGTACTTGGAAGGGGCTTATAGACCTCTGGGCTTGTAACATTTGGCCTAGTCTGGGTCAAGAAGCTGGAAATTTATGAGCAGCTATCGTAGTGTTTTGTGAAAACGCATACCCGTGGTCATTGATATAAAGTTCTGGCTCTCCAGACGACTTCCTGGCTGCTTCCAACGCATACTCTTGTTCTTTTTCAAAAATTGCATCTGCTCTGCGAAGCAGGTTGCCGCTTACTTGGAAAGCAGGTTGCAAATCGACATCTTGAGTTAGTTCGAGGTCGTCTGTTAAGGAAGCTCTTTTAGGCTATCGACGAGAAGAGAATGTCATTGGTTAGCTCATCCGTTTAAAGCTTTTCAAAAAACTCACCATCCCTATCAGCGCCATCGAAACGTTTTCCCATAAGTGCTTGGGTGGCGTAGCTCTCTGCATCGCTGTACTATGGTCAAATAAGTCTGAAAAACTTGTTTCTAGTGGTGTAGGGGAGTTTCGTTTAGTCCCAACATCAGAAAACTGGGGGTTGTCGGAGCTCTTGGCGTCAAGGAAAGGCACAAGCGCTGCTGACGATGAGGTCATTGAGGATAACTGTCTTAACCTAGTCTCGAAAGAATTCGACAGTTTTGATCTTGACGGAGAAGTGAAGGGGTCCTGATCCAGTAGGTCCTTAAACGGGCGCCTGCTCTCGTCGTCAACTGTATCATTGGCGGAATCAACGTGGTAGTTGCACAGCACTGGGGTAATAGGTTGGTCGTTTGGCCGCCCCCCTGCATCCGTAGTAGGGGTTTTTGTGCTCGGTGGTGTGTGTCGAACAGTGGCCGTGTTCTCTTTGTCCTCGCCACGGTCCCACATACGTGAGGTCTTGTTTTCTTTGTCGCCTTCGTCCGAATCCTCTGTACGCCCATCCATGGATGATATGGACCCTCGATGTGATAGAATCGAAGGGTGCGAGGGCGTGGAGCATCCCTCCACATTATCAAATGGCTTGAGATAACTGCACAGGCGTGCTTGAGGTATCTTAGTAGCAATCTCGTTCTTGTTCTTGTTCTCGTTCTCGGCTTCAGAATCGGAATCTACGACTGGCTTTCTCGTCGAGCGATGTCTTACGGGTAATCTCACACCAATTGGTTCCTCCATATCGTCATCTCCTGTTGCTACGCCTGAATCCTCTTCGTTGACCATGGTAACATCTTCTTCCCTACCTTCATCTTCCGAACTTTCATGGCATTCCTCGTCGCCAGTGGCAGTGAGCTGAAAAGCAGAGTCTCCTTCCACACTTTCCTTGGAAGTCCGATCTTCATCGCTTTCGTCAAGGTCTGCGTCGATAACCCTGAGGCTTCGTTGGGGCAAAGTAAGACCTCCTTTCACATATGCCTTGATTACTTCCTGCACAGATGCCACCAAGTCATTATCGCCATTTTTGACTTTACCACCTCGGCGTTTCCACTCTTCTTCTTTGTGCAGTGTGATCTTTTGGCGTTCGTCTTCCGCTCTGGTAGCCATGATCGTATTTAATTCGGACTGCGTTAATGGAGTGCCGTCTTTTTGCCCAAGGTGCAAGTGGTCAGCCGCCCGATGATACACCTTTGCATCCACAAGGCGAGACTTCTGTTTTGTCAGTCCCACGCCCCCAAGTTTCAATTGCCTCTTACGGCCTTCTGATGTCTGTTTCTTGCGCCCATATTTTCGTTTGATGTCCTCTTCTTTCATGGATAGTTCCATGCCAGAAACCGGGACAATTTCCAGGTCATCAACCTCATCGCCATGATTGAGGACAGCAGTAGCCAGAAGTCGCTTTTTAGCTTCCCTAAGTCCTTGGTATTGCTTATGAGACCTTGATTTCTCAATATCCTGCTCAATAAGCTCGCCGATTTCGGGTAGTGCGATGTCTTCCGAGTCTTTATCGGAAGCAACTGAAGACTTGAACACTACGGATGGGCCCTTTGGAACATGTTTGGGAGGAAGTTGAAGAGTAGACGAGGGTGCAACATTCTGGTCTTGGAAACAAGCAGTTGGGTCAGACGAGAAGTCCACAATTGGATCTATATCGCTTTCGAGCTGGCCGTTGGAACTATATCATTGTTAGCAACGTTTACTTTGTGGAAACACCCTGCTTACACCACAGACACAAGCAGGTTTCGCACGGTGTATTTTGCATCCTCGGTGCGGGGAATTAATACTGGTTGCTCTGCCGCGATGCGTATGCGGTCCTTTGCCGTCTCTGCTAACTCTTTCTTTGTTGGTGCCTAAAATGACATTGAGTGTAAGTAGCACGAAGGGGTGTGGGGGGGCAGACCTTAATCTTCTGCTTTTTGCCTCGGGTGTTTTTTGAAGCTGCCCTTCGTGCCTGGATATCATTCGATCCTTCGAAGAGCTGAAGCGGCAAGACTTTAGGACTGACTGAATCCTTCGCTTTCCCCTTTCCCTTGGTATCATGTACCGTATGTAAAGACCGGTCGTCGTCAGAAGTAGGTGGAGTAGGAGATGAATACAATTTTGGAGTTGTGATGGCAGCCTGTGGTGATGGAGGGGACGTTGGGAAAGATCCTTCACTTTTGGTCTCTTGATGCTCAGAGTTATGGTCAAAACGTTTGGAACGTCTATGATGGATCACGGGCTGGGGGGAAGGAGTTGGAGAGGGTGGTTTGTGAGTGGATGAGTGGTAGGGAAATGCAGTCCTGGCAGCTTCAGCAAGCCCTGTCAAGACGTCTGTAGTCAAAGCGTCTTCGTTATTACCAGTACCGATGGAATCAGACAACTCGTTATCACGGTTGTCATGGCGTGAAAGGGCGATGCCGCCCAGTTCCACGCGTGTCCAAAATGCGTCGTCTTTGACTGCATCGCCAAAGTCTTCTTGTTCATCTAGCTCTTTCAATTTTCTCTGCCAAGCAAATTTGTACTTGGGCGACGCGTCGAGATCGACATTTTCGTCCTCAGTATCGACAAAGGTGCTCATATCAGAGTTGAGAAAGGCTGGATCCGAGCTAGGAGGAATATCTTCGTTGTTGTCTCGTGGACCCGTCTTATAAATACTGCCATGAAGGCACAGGCTTTTCGAAGAGCTTAAGTCGGAGCCATCGGGACCATCACCACTGGTGTCGCGAGGGCGTGAACGCCCATATATTCGCACAGGCCGTTTAAGGACACTGGGCGTCTTAGGGGAACCTGTAGAGGAACCTGTAGAGAGTGTGGAGTCGAGGACAATAGACGAATCCTCGTGCACTGGCATGCTGAGACCCGGTGAGGGTTAGAGTATCGTGTAAGTCACGTTGTGACATCTCGCGTTTGTCACGTAAGCATACTGTATCATCTTGGAAATAGCATGCATTGTCTATGGCCTTACTTACCTGCTAACAGTCTGATTACTGGGGACAGAACTTTACCCATAGATACCA